>WMED01028612.1:0-10418 GCA_019650415.1 Pipa parva | reverse complement strand
GTTCACCAGGGGGAGGGAAGGATTTGTGAGCCGGGGTGTGATTAGTAGTCTCAAACCAAGCAAAAAACTCGTTCAGGGCATTTAGCAGGGAGGGGGTGCTGTCACAGGTCTGTGAGGAGGGTTTGTAATCCGTAAGGGACTGAATTCCTCGCCACAGGTTACGTGTGTTCCCGCTGTCGGAAAAACGTCGGACAATCCTGATAGAGTGCTGCCTTTTAGCCTTCCTGATACCGCGGGACAAGTTAGCTCTAGCCGTACTCAGGGCTGAGTGGTCGCCAGATTTAAAAGCAGAATTTCTAGCCTTAAGATGATTATGATTATGATTCACCACAACATGTTTTGAGCCATGCAAGGCCCTTTATTAAGTGAAAGGAAGCAGAACATCCAAATGCATGTAAGGGTGAAGCGCCACGTCCAACTTATAGTTCACTATTAGTAAAGGAAATAATCATATGTGGGGATTGCTCTGCACCTCCTCAGGAACCTTCCATTAAAGTTCACAAACTTCCCTTTAGAGAAAACCAGGCACTGCTATAAATTAGCCTGCTGATAGGGCCTAGGTAAAAAAAGAAAAAGCCTGTGGAAATGTTTTTTCACAAAATCAGTATTTGTACAGTTTGCTATACATTTATAGCTTTGTAAAAACTTATATTTACAAACACTTTTGCCTTTGGGCATTTCTTTCATTCTCCATTCTTTGATTATTCTAATGCTATTGCATCGTGATGGGAATGATGGGAATTTGGAGCTATAAACCTTAAGAGACTAACAATATTGACCTCTCAATCTGATTGATATTAAATGAGTTGGTGAATAATACAATTAGCAATTTAATCAGATCATATCCCAGATTTCCTCTGGATCAAACATGCACTAAGTATGGCATTATAAATATAAAGGCACCACCAAAATTGCATTCTAAGAAAAAAACAATGTGATTTGTCAGGTTCTGAAATCTACAAATTGTTTTATGATGGACACGAAGAAATTTACTCTGAATCAAGTTTAAGTTAAACTGGTCACTATCTTCCCACTTACAGTGATTAAATATGACTAGGCCAGGAGACCAGGTACAATGTAAAGCAAGGCCATGTTAATTTTTCTTGCAGGCAGAAAATTAAGTAAAAAGGAGACTCAGTGATTAATTTTAATTTTTTGGAAAAAAAAACCATGTTTTCTTTGTACACTATTTGCAAATCAAGTGTCCAACAACAGTACCAAGTGACCAGCAATGATACATTTACCTTGCTAAATATCCAAAGTCTCCATTCCCAGTACTGTAGATGCCTGGGTTGGAACCATTGATCTGGTTTATCATAGGCGTTGGTCTTATCATTGCTATGACTGTAATAGTAGGTATTGTTTAACTGGCAAAAGAGTTTCACATGTAACAATAATGTATATTCATATTGCATGTTAATCATATAACAAAGTTCCCTTAGCTAAAAAATGAAATGCTTTGTGTATACTGTCCAAATGTACAAACAATCCACAATATTATTCATGCTTATAAAATATACGTGCTCTAAACCTTTCCCATGAAACCATTCTGCTAGGGCCTGGGTGGAGAGTAAGTGATAATGACAATAGGTGCAATATGGATGACGCAAAATCAAACAAATAGAGAATTCACTTTCATTTCCCTGAGGTTTACCCTTTTGTGCTATGAAACCCTATGAAACTCAAATACAGAGAACTTGTGTCTGAAAGATGGAAAATATGACTTGGAAATGAGAATCATTATAATGTGGATTACACGGAACTGTAAGGCAGAATGAATCTGAAATACATAGACAGAAGAAACAGAATGTTATTGAAGTTATCGTTTTCTTTTCAAGAAAACTCAAATAATAATTCATCTTCCATCTGCTTCTGATAAAGTGTTCTGACAGCCATGACACTGTTTATAAATAACAAAACAATGTTCCTTTTCACTTTTACCTACAAGGGTTAATAAAAGTGTTTTTGACTGGCTTGGGAATTACCAGTAAATAGTTGTTGGGACATATTATCTCAGTCTCAGAAAATATTATTTGCTCCTGGCCAACAGTTTACTGCTCTTTTCCCTTATGTGCAGTCAACATTGATAGATACATTCCTATCTCATTTTTCCTCTGCTTTCTTATGTCTCATTTTCCCTCACCATTTGCCCCCAAAGGCACAAACAGACTTTTCAATCACCTTCCTAAACAAATTCTCCCCACCCATTTGTAATTTCGGTTGCACCATGTTTAGCTGGAACTCTCCTTATTTTATTTCTAATGTAACTGCGACGTTTTATAGAATTTCAAGTGTTTATGTGACAAGATCTAGGAAGTCAAAAACATAACAGTGGGAGTTAAATAATCATGGTCACTGTGTGTTCTATGTTACATTTAAAAAAAAAAGAATAAAAAAACAGAATAGCATTCTAAAGCATTTTCAGATATATCCATAAAGAACATTTAGAGGCAGTAGATTTAAAGAATTTAGTGGAGCTTCGGAAAAGACAATTTATTTTCGTTTAGAAAAAGTTCCAGTCAATTTTATGCTTGTGTTGGGGAGTGTATTTCTTGATGCACAAGTGACTATCAGTATTTGGTGACACGTTAATCTATCTCACTTTATGGCTGGGTTTCCAAATACAAACTCGGATTTAGGCTAAAGCCATACCTTGCGTTTTGCTGCTGTTTTGCCATCAGCAGTAAATAAAGCCTAGAAAACTGCAGCAAGGGGTTTACCAATAGAAATTTAAAGGTGACCATGTGCAGCTGTGGAGGTCATTTTTGTGGTGTGGTTTACTGCAAAACTATTATAGGTCAAGATTAAGTTTTCTTGTTATAAATCACACCAATACAATACACACTACAGTCACCCATAAGGACAGCTTAGTGTCATTCTGTTGCATGCTTCAAAACAGTGAGAAAATGCCACGTGTGGCCTTAACCTTAGGCTAGGTTCACACTAGCAGATGGTGTGCAGTGCACCATACACTCATCTGAAAAAAACAATAGAAAAATACGCTCCACACTTTACATTAATAGCACAGCTACCTTTCCATCAAAAATACTGAAAAATCAGGATTGAAAAAATCTATCTCGAGATCTCGAAAGAAATCTTGCAACAACAAAACGAGATTTCTCTCAGTAAAGTTGGAAAGACCCAGAGCAGTCTTTCTGACTTTAATACATTTTTCCCTAATAATGCTGCATGCTGCCTGAAAACAACACAAGATTCTTTGAGCTTTTGTATAATCTCTTCTTTTATAATAGAAATAATCATCTAATGATCTACTGAAAGGGCTATAATCAAGAGAAACATTCAACAGAGAATGCTAAAGGCTGTCAAGCTCCTACCTCTGTATATAACTAGAAGTCTACAAAGCCTGCAAAGAATAAGTGTTACAGCACGCATTAAGAACCTTATACTTTACATCTTATTCAGAGCATATACAGCCATATTATAATAATGCACACTTTACCTTGAAAGGGACACTGCTGCAGGGACAACACCTGAATTACTTTTCTGAAGAAAGCTATTTAGAAAATTCCCTCTTAATAAGTAGGTAGTGTCAAATTACTTCCTGTTATTCTGTGTGTATTTGAACCAGGACTGGGAGGACTAGAATAACTGTTCACAACCCAATATAAAGGCAGAGGGTTATCATTATAATGTGGTAGTAACAGAAATAACCCAGGAGGCCAAAAAATCCTCTACATAGTTCTGGAAGGCCAAACCAATCCCTCAAATTGCTAATTCCCCTTTGGAGCTTTGGACTTTCTGTCCAAGAAGCACATGAGATCCAACACCCATAGTGGTGGTCAACAAGCTGTAGTAAGGAAACAATGTAGTCTAGCTGGGCATGGAATAGGGTAGGGACATAAATACTCCATAAGAAATCTTGCCACAACAAGTTTCAGAATTGGCAGAAGACTGGGAAAACCCAGTCTAGAACAAGACTGACAGGAAAGCAGGACAATTTAGGCAGGTTAGGAGACTCTTCTCCAGCTTCACATATTATGCAAAGATAATTATTTTTCAATGTAGCAAATTCACTCCCAGTTTACAGTAATATGACACACATATTTACATGACACTTTGTGTGTGTGTTTTTTTTTCCAAATACAACAACACGTTTCATATTTATCGTGTGTCTAAAGTAACAATTCGCCAAGATCTACTGATATTAATATGTGGAATTCAATTCACTAAATGAGAGTGGTGGATCACAGCAAGGGTTCCTGTCATTATTCTGGCAACGTTACACTCAGAAGACTTTGAAATGTGGTGACAAAGAGCCAACATGAGATAGGATTTGCCAGCCATTAAAATTCATTTAAAAACAGTTGTAATTTATGAGACTATTCTCCCTTAACAACACTAGAGAGCAAAACATGGTAAAATATTGACATTGTACCTTTTGTATAGTATTATATGCATTCTGCCAGTGTGTGCCGAAATTGAATTCAGAAAGAGCAGTTATAGTAACAGATCCTGATGAAGATGACATCACTTCACTGCAACATGCTTATTCATGACAAATTCACTAAATATGCCACTGATAGTATTATCCTGAACACACTCAGAAAGTACAGTGGGAAATGCATTATGATTTGCTTCATTGCTATGACAATATAATATATATGAATAATTGACTTCATTATAATACAATACTGTGCCAGACTATTCTAAGGAGACAAATTCACTTATTGATAAATATGCACCAACAGTCAGTAGGTACCATTGACTAGATTGTGTTTGCCTGGGTGGTACTTGGTAATGTAACTGACCCTTTAATAGCAGATCATTGAGTATTGTCAGTCAACTCCCCATGAATAATAGTGTTACACCAACATTCCAAATAAGCAATACATTTTTAAATGGGTTGATGCCAAAAACAAAACAAAAGAAAGTACATTAGCTTATGTCAATGAATCTGTATGTTTAATAACAACATGACTGATTAATCATGAGAAAAGAAAAGGATTGTGAAAAAGACAGTTAAACTAATTCTACTTTGTGTCCATGTCTTATTTGAGCTCCTTTGTTATGTATCAATGCAAGGATTCACCGCCTGCCTTCCCACTGTATTCCACCACAGCCAAATTCAATGTACCTTCTTCACTGAGTTATTGTATAAAGGAAAGTGTTAAAGGAATATATTGTGGTGCACACCTATTCACTTCCTTATAGGTGGTGCAAAATTCCTGGATGTCAGGCAACACAGCACCATATATGTAGAATATTGATGAAGGGTGGTTATACCTCCAAAACGTTACAACTGTACCTCACACCTATGGTCCAATAAAGAAAGGGTTATATACAAGAACCTGCAAAACATTGGGTAAATTCTTCTCTTCAATATTTTTACTAAGCAAAGTGGCCTGCTGTATTGTCCAGTAGTGGAGTTATACTACAGAAAATCCAGCTACATTTCAATGCAGATCACACAGTTGCTGTGCCCACAAAACCAAACATTCTTACAGTGCTATACAGTGATAGATTATGTCCATATCCACAGTGACCATTAAACATATATTACCAGATACAGAGCACTGTGAATAAAACTGTCCAATATAACTGTGCTCTTGTAAAACCTACCATCAACAGCAGGGCTCGTAAAATGATACAGTGCCTTCCCCATAAGACATAAAGTTATAGAGGGTTATTCACTAAAGCGCGACTTTGACTGTCGAATTCGCAAACAGCAGATTCCCATAACAAACCAGCGACAATTTCCCCATTGTAAAGTTGCAACAATTTTTTAATGTTAAGATTGTGACAATTTTCCCATAATAAAGTTGCGACTGCGACAATATTCTAATTATAAAGACCGCAACTGCAACAGAAGCAGCTTATTACGACTGTCTTTATCTGGTGAATTTGCACCTATATGCAACAGTTTGGACTTTAGTGAATAACCCCACCTAGTGAGGTAGCCAAAATTATACAAAGTAATGCCTATAGGACATAGACTGATTCAGTACTGCCTGTAAAACAGTGTACATAAGACATACCTTGGAACAATGTAGAGTCCATAAAACATAATCCCTCCAAAAACACTTTGTAACCAAACAATTCCCCACTACATAGCTCTGAACTTAAGGCTGAAATCATGTGACATAACTCAGTGGGCAGCATGGCATGCAGAGGGACCAGGTACCCTGAAAATTTGGACCAAGTCACAACTGTCACCTAGTAAGTTCTGCCCTTGTCCATGTTGATATGAAGGAGATGCACTATGCTACAACCCTATTAACCATATAGTACATTATTCTATTGCATTCTAATTTATTTCTGTGATGTCGTATTGTTCTTGCCTGTACATTACATCTGATTTCCATATATATTATAGTACACAATTTACATTTAAAGTGCACTTGTTTTGAAACAGTATGGTGGAATCAATAGAATAGGCAATACAATATAGTTTCAGTTAGTATCACAACAATTAATCACAGTCAGTGATATGTCCCAGGAGAATTCTCTAACTTCCAAGGTTTTACTCAATGGATATGTGTCCTACACAATGGGGATGTACAATCCCACTGAGCCCCACAAAGGGCAATCCCACCATCAAAAGAAATAACCCAACAACACATTATAAGATTTTGTTCACTTACACTTCTTTTCATTATCTCCTTCTACAAAAAAGTTGTAAACTAATCCAGCTCTTTCCATCATTCATCCTTTCATCACACTCATCAAAAGAAATCATATCCCTGCTAAACAAATAAGGGGTGAATTACCCAACCACCACTATACAGGAAACGCCTCACTCCCAGCAATGCTACCTATGGGTATCTGCACATACTGCTCCAACTGAAAGAAACTCACTGATTTGTTTCAGGATAGTACACCTACCACCCCCATATATATGTAATAACTCCCATCTATACCAATTATTGTGCAGATGCTCATAAGTTCAATCAGCTGTGAATGGACATAAAAGTTTTTTTTATAGTTAGTTGATCCTGTACCTTCATTTACTGGAATTCATCCACTACTGAGCAAAAACATCAAAAAGAGAGATTATGTGTTTGTATACTATTGGAAAGCTCAACTAGGTTGGAATTGTAAAGACAGGAAATGTGGCTGTCATCAAACAAGTGCCTTTTGTCCTTAAAATGTAGGCACATTAAGTGTTTGAACTCCTTCTCCTTAATCTCTGTGCTGGTTTGTCCCTACTCAGTGGTGTTGGCTTCTGACAACCCCCAGTTTGTAATCCAAAGATGGTGGGTGTCAAACATCAGGTTTCTGCTTCCAGACTTTGACCCTCTCCCACCATTACCAAGTCAAGAAAGCCAGTGTTTAACAGAGTAACTGTAATTCTAACCAAATCAGATTTTTTTTCTAATCTGGTCCTACTGTACCTTTAATGTGTTTTTAATCCTGTAACCATGTGCAAACAATGAAAATATTCTACTCTTATTTTCAGCATCCAGCTGGAGCGGGCTTTCTATGAGAAAAGTTTTATAAATGACTTCAAAGCTTCAAACACTTTCAATAAGGTATTAGATGTTTGCTTTTATTAGTTGTGTGGAGAAGTTGAAAATTCTCATATGGCCTTGATGGTTTCATTGTTATTAGTTTTATAAAGTTTCGATTGCAGCAGTGAAGTTTGTAGCCATGGGTTAATATTGCTACTGATCCTTTGCTTTACAGTGTTTTCCCAGAATTTACAAGAGTTGGCATACATACTTCAGTAAATGGACTGAGCTGGAATGTTCTACTGTAGCAGTGTTTTTTGTGACTGGGCGGTGATTTGTGTTGTGAGACTTTATGATGACAGAACCATGAGTAGAGGTTTGTTTCACTAATGCATTGACTATTTATAGTTCTATAGAAACTGCACAGGGTTTTGGCCTGCTTGCTCTGCACAGGATAGAATACAAAGACAACAAGTAGGTGTCTTAATAGTACCAATCACATTTATCAGACAACTTAATGACGGAATTTTCTATTAAAATCAATCCTTTCTTCTTAATGGAGTAGAATTATGAGGTCTCTGTCTTCTCTTTATTAGATCTCTTTCACACACTGTTATTTCACTTGTATGGACGTGTATTCATTCCTTTCTAGTGGTACTGAAAATGCATCAATAGTAAAATGAGAAATTGCCTTATTTGAGTGCTGCAATTCTCCTGTGTTTTTAATGTGAGCTAATTTAGACATTATTTCAGGAGTAAAAAAGCAGAAAGTCATATAAATTGGATCTGACTGATTCCATTTGGACCTGGCAAAGCATATTTCCCTCTGAAACCTTGTACTTTTTGCCTCACCTTTCTGCAGTAAATGGACCACGCCCCCCTATGTACTTACCAGTGAGCAATCTGTCTCTATTCTTCTCATGACTCCATATTAAAACACAGTACTGAGGTATATTTATCAAAGTCCAAGGAAAGTTTAACGCTATCAAAATAGCAGTAATATGTCGATTTATGAAAATGTTATTTTTACCAAAAGTATACTCCTGCTTTAGGTTGGCGAGAGCCTATTATTAACTATGGAATTGGTCCTGTGAATTAGCTATAGTCGGATTAGTTTTCCCTTTTGAAAAAGAGGGTCAATGTCAATACGAAATTGAAGGGAAACCTAATTAAAAACACTGCAATGAGTGTCAGTTTCAGCTGATCGATATTTATTGATATCAGTCTATTTCAATATTGACAATTTCTTTTATACTCTATATCAGCGGTTCTCAACCTTTTCGGCCGGCGACCCCGGCCCTGACGTCACCACGCCGCGACGTGATGACGTTTGCGGCTGACGTCACCCGCAGGAACCCTTATAAGAAGGGTTCCTGCGGCACTTCCGGGAGTCGGAGGCGGTTCTCGACCCCCGTGGGACGGCCTCGCGACCCCGGCGGGGGTCGCGACCCACAGGTTGAGAACCGCTGCTCTATATAAATCAGCAGAATCGAAAAGTTCAGCAAAATGAAAACTAACTTTGAAATGCATTAATAAAAGGCAAAATAAATCAAAAAGCACAAAATTGTTTTAAAAAAATATCCCCCAGTTTGTTCAGTGCCCATGTGGCTTTAATGCAAGTGCGTAGGTATGAAATAGGTTGTGTCAGTGGACCAATGTTGCAGAATACCACAACTCAGTTGTGTGTGTGCAACTGGAACACATCTAGCCTTTGGCTAGAATTCGACTGTCAACTTCTCAAACAGCGGATTCTGATAGCAAATCCGCAACTGCAAAAATACTCCCATAATGAAGCTGCGACTGCGACAGTAGCAGTCTATTGCAACTGTCTTTAGCTGGCAAATTCATACCTTTACACAACAATTCAGGGGGGAATTCATGATAGTGCGAAGTGAGGTGCAGAGTCTTCGCCTCACTTCGTACTGACTGATATTCGCTCGCTGATGTCCTGCACGCGGACATCAGCGAACGCTTTAAAGGGATTCCAGTCTCGGTGAGGCAACTCTTTTGGTCTCGCTGAGACTGGAATCCCTTTAAAGCGCTCGCTGATGTCCGCGTTCAGGACATCAGCGAGCGCATATCAGTCAGTACGAAGTGAGGCGAAGACTACGCACCTCACTTCGCACTATCGTGAATTCCACCCTCAGACTTTAGTCAATATCTCATAAAGTCTGCCTGTGATTTCTTTCAATAATTTATTCAAATTTTTCCATCCAAAAATTTAGGGAAAAAAATTAATTGCTGCTATTTCCGGTATTTTTGCCACGTTTCATAGACTTCCATCCCCATAATTTTCCCACAGGAAATATTGCTTTATTCTAAGTCAGCAGTAGGTAACAGTTTTCATTGTACTTAAATTAATATTGATGTTTGTAAAAAGCAGCAAGTCAAAAAATGTAAAAAGCCATTGTGATAAAATGGCCACTGTAAAGTTCGTCATAAAATTTTATCAAAGCCACATTGCCTTTATGGATTTAAAGAGCCAAAACATTCTGCCACAACTCAAAGATTGCAGCCATAGGTTTAAAAAGGCAAATTTGTTAAAAAGCAAAAACATTTATTTATTTTCTCACTTTTCAACCATTTTCATCCATAATAAATATGAGTGAACATGCTCATGCAATTGCCATAAGAAATAAATGAATGTTTTTTCTTGTGAAGAGCAGAACCTACTGAAACAGACCAAATGAAAGACCAGTGTGATAGAAAATCTGATGATGTATGGCATTTGTGTGTTTTAGGCCAAGGGGAGTTGCAGGGCCGGTTCTTCGTATGGGCAAAGTGGGCCTTTGCCCTGGGCGCAATTAGCAAGGGGGTGCACGCACCGGCACCCCCTTGCTAAACAGTTTAACTGAGCGCCACAGTGCCGGCAGGTGCTCCTGCACACCGTCATGCTCCATGACTTTGACTCATGTGACCCGATCGGTCACATGAGCCAATGGAAAGCTGGGAGCGCACGTAATCAGCGCTTCCGGCTTTCAATTAGACAACCTGCAGCAGAAGAAGCAG
>WMED01028611.1:0-10419 GCA_019650415.1 Pipa parva | reverse complement strand
ATGTTGTCGCAGTGGCGGATTTACTATGGGAATGTTGTCGCAGTGGCGGATTTACTATGGTAATCTGCTGTTTGAGAATTCGACAGTCGAATTTACGAATTCAGTCAAATTTTATTTTTTTTTACACTAATGACTGGTTTGTGCAAAAGATGTTAGCAAAATGTTAAGCAATTTTTAGTTTTTTTTTTACAATAATCACTCATTAATCTAAAAATAAAGGACTAAAAGGGAAAGAGTGAAAATGACTAAAAAAAACATTATAACAGATATTAACCATTATAAAGAAAAAAAGATGATAATGAAAAAAAAAATGTAATTGATGACATGATCAAGAATGACAAAATAGATAAAACTCAGGGACTGAACATGTAGAAATGTGTCCTTTCAATGTTATTAGTAAGTCCAGTCATTAAAATATCACTCTTCTATATGTTTGTAGTTTATGCTTCGATTTGCATAAACTGCTTTGTCCACAAGAGGTCAGGATATCTTTGCACACTATACAAATGCACTTGCTAAAATGTACTGATCCTGCATTTCAAAATATGCATGAATAATTTAAATAGATTATTCAGCTACTGTATATTATCTACACAGTATCATAGCTAGTCAGAAATTTCACATATCTGTGTGTGCGTGTGACAAAATAGGGAAAAACTAGATTGTAAGCTCCATGGGGCAGGGACTGAAGTGAATGGTGAATCTCTGTAAAGCGCTGTGTAAAATAGTAGCGCTATATAAGAACAAATAAATAATAATAATATCTGCTTACAATTAAAATGCCAATGCAAAATGCATTTGTGCAGTAAAAATAAATGTATACAGTATACTGTAAATTAAATGTTTAGTATTCAAAAATGACAAAATACATTTCTTGCCCTGGTGGTGCCCAGGTTAAGGTATTGTTAAAATGCCCCTCTCCTTGTGCCCAGGAACTTGCAGTGAATATGTCTTACGACCCCATTGCTAATTTGCAGCCATGCACCTCACTACACCACGAACACCTGCGACTCAGCACCCTGTAGTGTTTGCTGTGCAAGGGAGGATCATGTAAGGCTGGGGCCACACGAGTATTTTCACTTTTATGGAATATTTTACAGAATATTAATTGTAGCAACTGGCAGTGGCCCACCTCACTAAGATTAATCCTATACTACAACCACATTTTGAATCGCCCTTCTTTTTGTCTCCCCACAATCCTCATTACGTATAGTGTTACAATCTAATCATATATTCTAATGCAGTTACAAATTCTCATTTTGTAACTATACTCACACTGAATTAAAGAAAATCTGTATTTTTAATTCTTTTTTTTTCTTCCTTTAAAGTGAAGTATGAAGGATTGGCACTTCTTTTTTCTTTTATTTTCTTAAAGCATGTTGTTTTTAAGAGAACAAGAGAACATATGTTCTGAAAGGCAGAACGCATGCAGCAGAGACCAAGGGAAACACTGTGGAACGTAGGCCACAGAGATCAATGGAGTCACTGCGTCACTAGGTTCTTAGTCATCGTTTTGGAAAAAAAGAAACATTCACTAGGTGAGTAAGTAAAGTATGGTCGGGGGCATAAATAATCTGTTTTTGTTATCTTAATAACTTTTCTTAATAACATGCACTATGCTTTTCCAAAGAATAAAATAAAATAGCTATTCCATCTTATTAAGCTGTATTTTTCCATTGTTATTAGAGTACAAAGTCCTGAGAAAGATAATAAATAAATAAAGATATAACATTTAAAGACTGCAAATAATGTGCACAGTCCCTTTAGGTTATCTCATTCTGAAAAGGAATTACATTTTACATGTACAGTAGATATGCATATTTTCATCATTAATGTACGTATACCTCATATTTAATCATTATTATTTCATAATAATCAGCACGTCACCTGAAGGCAGCGCTAGCAGGAGGAGAAGCAAAGGGGGAAAGCTGAAGTAGAATGGTGTAATGTATGAGTATTTAAACCTAATAGTAAGACAGAGAATCCACACTAGCCCCCAAAGGCTGATAGGGAAAGCACAGCAGGAGGGAGGAAAAGGGAAGACCAGTACCTAAGCAATCTAAAGAATTCTCCTCCTTCCTATTCCACTGACAGATCCCTGTAAGCAGCTACAAAATCAAGTAGAGCTACTGGCAGTAATCTCTACCCCAGCGGCCCTCAAAGGTTCAAACTGACATGGTCTGAACTACTGAGCAGGAGCAGACATATTTTGTTGGAGGACAAATGATGGGATGTAATTTTTGAAAACCCTAATTGGGCCACAACTGCAGAGTCAAACTTCTTATACCTAGCACAGAGTCACCACTGTGAGGCAGGTAGGTAAACTACCTTATTCTGGAGGTGGGTGGTAGATATCTCCTATATTGAGGCAGGCATAGGTCACTTTAAAGAAGTAATCATTTCACCACAAACAGCCAATTCAGAGACAGCGAATGGTGCACCTGGGATTAAATTATTGCTGTGCATTTTGACATAGTGTATCACACCCCATGTGGGTAATAAGATAACAAATGACTGAGCCATCCCGCCCAAGGATCACAGACTGAAGAAATTCAAGTGGATACATCTGGGCAACAACTTTAACATATCTGAATGGCAGCATGACACTTCCTGTATATTGAGGACAAAAATAGTCAATTATAAAGTATAGGAGCTTATTTTTGTTCAGATGTTATTCCATTTTTAGTAGCTAAGCTACGCTTGCATTGTACACTGAAGTGAATCAAATTGTTATTGAACCCAAATGTACTGAATTAAAATTCAGCAGTTTTAATTAAACTTTATTAAACTCATTCCTACGCACTAGGTATAAATGCTAATGGAAATGATTTTATTGGCATTTTCTGAACAGAGAAAGCTCATCTTCTTTTCAGGTATTTAATTAACGCATGCCCTAGTGAGCTTTCCTGAATTTTAGTTGTTTTTTTTTTTTTTATACCTAAAATAGTACAAAAGGTTGTATACGATATTTTTACATTACTAGCACAGAATAGCGAACGTGCAGCTTAAACTGGAATTCTAATTAAAATTGAAAGGCAAAGGTATGTTTCTAAGTAGATTAGATGAGAAAAAATGTTAATTCACTAAGAAGATTGGTTTGAATCCTGTGATCTAGATTTCCTACATAGCTGTCACCCATGTACCAAATAGTCACCTGACCCTCCCACATTGCCATAAGCCACTTTATAACCAAACGAGGTTTAATTTTATCCTGTTCAAAAGTCAACAAGTTGCTGGTCAAGATGTATTAGGTTACACATTGTTTGCATGCCTCTTACTGCCATCATCATTATAATTATATCACAATGTCTATTCAGAAAAGGAGTTGCTTCCATTTAGATAACTTCTCTTCATCTTCCCATGCATCTTGCCTGTCCTAAACTAGATGGACCCCATGCATTTAAATGTTTATTTTGTTAACTTATTTCACTAATACATTAGTATTTTTAGTACACAATGAAGAGTTTTTTTTCCTTTCTGTAATTCTTAATTATACCATGATTTCTCCATTTATATATTGCCATAGCACAAGCTTTCATGAAAGCATACTGGATAGAGACTGATGGTTTCTTGTGCAATTCGTTTACCCTGAAAAAGCAAAGGCTATAGCTTGTAACTTAAGGTGCGCTGCACATTAAAAACCAATGAAACTGTCACTCGATTGGCTTATCAAGATTTTAGTAACACTGACTGCTACATATTGCCCAATAACCACAAAGTGTGTATATCATGAGAAATGCTAGGGAGTGGTTTTGACCTTTAGAGGATGCTTAGTCGCTAGAATATTTCTTGGGAGACACAGGTGAAATTAACCTAACACTAAGTACACACAGAGTGATTTGCCTGCTTATACAGGAATATCAACAAAAGATTCTTCTGTGTGGGACAGTAAATCCTGTAGATCAATAACCCACACTGGTGCTAAAAAGAGCAAGTGTAGTAGCAATTCTTTCCTAGTTTCTTTCCTAGTGAGCTTGCTCTTTTTGGTTAAAAAGAGATGAACCAGAAGAGGAGAGGAATGCAGCAGCTGACAAGTGCAGATGATTTCAGTATCGTAGCAGACAACAGGGGCATCACTGGTGATTAACAAGGGTATCAGTAAATAACTCCCCCCTTGCTAATCACCCCTAGATGATAGAAGCTTATAGTTCTCCTTTAAATACTACAAGTATAAATAATGGTCTGTCTATGACATTACCTAATTCCCAAGGAATCCAGGGGTTTAGGCCATCTGAACCTGGTGATTTGAGAAATGGTTTCAGCTGTATTAGTCGATCTGAACTAATTAGAAAAATGAGCACTTTAAATTATACCTTATTTGGACTAACAGTTCATTGTTTAAGACAAGCTTTCAGGAGATATTGCCTCTTTATTAGGTCAGAGCAGACCTCTGTAAGGTTAGGTGAGCAATATAGAAAAATGCTGGTAAGATATACTTACAGCCAGTACCGCCGCTCAATCCCCATACAAGTCAAATGGGTGCCCAGGAACAGCGGACCATTAAGCAAATGTAGAAAATTTCCCAGCACTCCAAAATATTAAAAGATTAAATTTTATTGCCACCACATGGGCAAAAATAAAAACATTAAAAACATGCCGCAATGCCTACGCGTTTCGTGGCTTGCGCTTAATCATGCCATGATTAAGCGCAAGCCGCGAAACGCGTAGGCATTGCGGCATGTTTTTAATGTTTTTATTTTTACCCATGTGGTGGCAATAAAATTTAATCTTTTAATATTTTGGAGTGCTGGGAAATTTTCTACATTTGCTAGGTGAGCAATATAACCTTACAGATTTCCCAGCATCATGTAAACCTCTGCTGCACTGATAACAGAAGGATCTTGCTATCCACCCAGTTTTTCTGTCTTGATGTGTCAAAAGAATGTAGGTTGGCACATACCCTTGAAACACCACAGCAGATTTTCAATAGCATCACTTGTTTTTCTTGACACTGACCAGGCTTTTGATACTGCCTAAAAGCTGTGTTCAGGAGATGACTTCATATAGCATTGTTGTTGAG
This sequence comes from Pipa parva, assembly GCA_019650415.1. Taxonomy (NCBI): domain Eukaryota; kingdom Metazoa; phylum Chordata; class Amphibia; order Anura; family Pipidae; genus Pipa; species Pipa parva. Next base: position 5,399 of record WMED01028611.1, on the reverse strand, counting down.
ATGCCCTGTGCAGAACTAGGATATTCATTCCTATAATTCCCTGATTTACATATTTTACATCAATTTCTTGTCCACCTGGCTTGTCAGCAACATCTAATTAAGCATCCTCAGCTATTGTTTGGACTCATACTGCTTGACCCCATATAATTATTATATAAATCACATTTGCAGGTATATTAATATTAACAAGTATACTGTACTACTCTTAACCTTATATAACACATACATACATAAATATATTGAATCAATTATTTGTCTGTCACCTATTGACTTTCACCCTATACTATAAAGTGATTTAATAATCACTTCCCATGGACCTAGCTAATTTTTATTGTTTTCTCATTGTGCATAATGCTAAAGAAAAGTAAGTAAACATTTCTAACATTTATTCTGATAATCTATGTGCATATCTCTATCCATTCATTCCTCTGTTTACTTACGTAAGTTAAGTAAAATATCTTGTTTATCCACTCCAGCAAGTCTGTGAAGCAGAACTTCAGCCAAACCAGGTATGATTCTTAACTCCCAGAAGTCTCTGACATGACATAAAAGTAACTTTCAAAGATCTTTAAAATGGTGGGTGAAAAAAAACACAGGTGTGAATATCACTTTAAATTATTCTAAAAAGTCTGATTATTTAAAACATACTTAAGTCTATGATACTTAGTAATTGTAAGTAATCCTTTTGGTTGCAATTGTTGCTGACTACTGTAGCCTCTCTGTCACAAACATGACAATAGAAAATACAAACAATCATAAAAGAAATCTAAACCCAAACCCTTCTTACTTGATGGCACCACAGCAACTGAAAGCAGCTATACTTGTAACCAAGAATCTCAGCTGAACTGATCAACAACGTTATATTAAGTTATTTGGAGTAAGCCAGACCAAGACAAATGATAATGTCCCTCTCACAGATGTCTTCCTGCTTGCTTTCACAGAATACTGGGATAAAGGAAATGCCCTCTACCCACAATAATTGATGACTGGTTTCTAAAGGGTGCTATATGGACCAGAGCAGTACTTTACTGCTTTTTTTTTTTTAGAATAATAGGTTTAAAAAAACTCCTACAACTTTAGGGAATAGACAGGGTAATACCAATATGGGACACTGCTCTGCCTCCTTTCTGACACACCCTTGAAGGTTCCACATCAAACCCTCCTGGATGAAGTAAGTTTCAGTGTTGTTTGACAGGTGGCAGCCACACTGGGTGGCGCCACAGAGCATATCTTCAACTTGAACCCAGCACTCTTTATGCCACAGAGACTAGATTAGGGGGGTAATTCAGCATACTCTGAACTTACCCTCCAATGCTTCACCTCTGTTTGCAGACACTGTTATGCGCTCGCTGATGTGCTGCACGTGCACATCAGCGAACGCTTTAAAGGGATTACATGCTGAATTACACCCTAATACTTATTAGCTGTACTATGGCATGTAACTTGAACCCTGGAACTCTAATTTCTTCAAGTTTAAATACAATGTAACACAAGACTGATATGAACAGTTGTATAACTTGCTCTCCTGTAGATTTCTGTTGGCATTTCATATTTTTCCCTCTTTAAAAGGGATTATTGACAGGCATAGTACAGTTCACCCCAGCAAGGATAACATTTCCTCAATCCCTACTTCTTCATTGTATTCAACAACTTTATTTGTCTTCAAACCTCCTACTTGCTTTACATTTTCCATGTGTCCATAATGGCCAGTCCAGAACTGCTTCACACTTCTCTCATCTGCCAGTGCAGGAAATCTCTGGTCCTTGCCACCTCTCCTTCTTCTCCCATGCTGCCCCATAATTCGACACCAGGTAATGTTCATCTTCCGCTCTGAATTTTTACTGTACATTCCCGCACATCATCTAAAGTTTCAAGCTTAAAATAAACAAGCATTTGGATAAATGACAACAGAAATGTAAGCACTGAACATGCTGTTTTATCATATCAAAGATTAGAACATTAAATATATAGACGTCAAGCCAAGTCTTCAGCTCATAAGCATTTAGCATTCTTTTTTTAAATCAGATCAGTGCATATATTATATTGACCAAAAAAAGCTCATTCTCTTATTGTGAACAGCTGAATAATGAATCCTACTAGCAAGCCAACATGTTTGTAGGAATCTGATTGTTGTTGATAATAAGTGTATTTAATTCAAAAGCTATTAAAATCCCGATTTAAAAAAATGATTTAAAAAATAATGAAACCTGTTTTCACATTCTCATGAAAAAAAAAAACAATGACAAATCTCTAAAAACCAGTCTCAGTAATTCCAAAGATATTAGGCAAGATAATGTTAAAGAAATGGTGCTTTTAAAAAAAGGTTTTGCTTTCTGCCATTTTATATCCAAAGCACCAGGAGAACACTGTGGAACAAGGCAGGTGTTCATGGATACTACTATAGAACCCTGGGTAACTCACAATTTCCCTATGGGTTTTGACGACGTCATATCTAGGATGTCATATGATGACAAAACATACGTCTGTGCCTGTCTATGTGTGTGTGACTGAATAGAGAAACTAGATGGTAAGCTCCACGGGGCAGGGACTAAAGTGAATGATGAATATCGGTAAAAGCACTGCATAATATATCAACGCTATATAAATGAATAAATACATACATATAATACTGTAGAACACTACAGTTTATTTAGAAATGGCCTAAGATGATTTAGAAAAACATATCATCATAGACTATAACAAAACTGTACTGTAGGGATTTATTAGAAACATAAGAGCGAGTTTACTACTCAGAACTTATAACAGCATTATATACGGTAATTCATATATGGGCGAAATGTATTAAAATTAGTAAATTACTGATATCACGATATCAATACCATCCATATCGTGATAGTGGTAATTTACCGATATGGCGATATCGGAATTTACCGATAGCGATATTTCGGCCGTTCTGCCATTGAAATCATTGGTTCAGCTGAAATTCGATATCGTGATATCGGTGGTATTATTATCGGTAAAATTCCGTCCGATATCGATACTATTGCGTTTAATAAATTTCACCCGTATATGCACTTAAGTCATTTTCAGGTTTTGCTATTACTGTTGTTTAAAGCCTTGTTCAGACTACTGAGTTTGACCCTATTGCATGTGTCTGATTCCAAATGCATCTCAGTCATGGTTCTGACAAAATAAAAGTTATATTATGCAGCCCATTATACTATTCATGTGCTGTTTTCTATGTATGTATTAGGGGTGTACAGAGTTTTCTTGTACTGGGCCAGTTTAATAATTTTCAACCATGCGGCAGGCCGGTAACATACACAACGTTGCGAACCCTACCTTTTGCCATACTACGCTGCCCCACAACACCCCCCATTCCTCATACTGTGCTGCCCCACAAACCCCCTCCAATTCTGTGCTTCTCTCACAATCCCCCTCCCACACTGTGCTGGCCCCACAACCCCCTTTGTACTCCATGCCCTCTGAAGTAGGGGGGGCGCTATCTTGGTGCAGCCCTGTTTGGCAGACGGGCCAGTTAAAAGACGTCCGGCTGTAGTTTGCCCACCCCTGGTATGTATCATGTAAAATAAACTGGTTCCTTTTACGTTAACCAAATCAACCCTAGTTGTAAACCTGCTTGGTATGGGCCCTGCTTGGAAAAATACATACATTTTCATAGTCAAACTACACAACATAATGACTCTGGGGCTTATTCATGGCAAAGGACAAATAGTCAATATAAGGAGAAAATTCACATTCATTCACCACTCTCCCTTATTGGGGTATTCAGCAAATTCTGCAATGTGGCACATTTGAGACTATTTTGACAGCTTACAGAACACTTCACACCACTTTACACGTCCGTGCACAGGTAATTCGACTATTCATCACACATTGAATTCTGTCACAGTAGCAAATTGGACAATACATATTGTTTCGCATTCCCCAGTTTTACTTTGCCAGATTGAAACAGCAAATTAGAGGGCTGGTGGCAGGACTCCAAATGTCTGACTAACTTCGCCACACTACACTGTTTAATGAATAAGGAGAAGGGAACTGGAGTGTAGCAACCCAAGTAATGAGAATTCCCTTTGGCAGCTGATTTCTCACTTTGATGAATAAGTCCCAGATCTATCACTAGTATGGAAGTAAAAGAAACCTTTAAGAAATATCTAAAGGGAAAAGGTGGTTTGACACCCAATCTACACAAAAACCTTAATATGTTTATTATTTTTGCATTTATACATTTTTATATAGCGCTACTATATTACACAGAGCTTTACCATTTACTTCATTCCCTACCCCATGGAGCTTACAATCTAGTTTCCCTATTCAATCTCACAACCATTGATGTATGCTTTTGGATTGTGAGAGGAAACCTGTGTGCCTGGATGTAACCCACGCAGGTTTGGGGAGAACATATGAACTCCATGCAGATGAAGTCCAGGGTGGAATTGAACCCAGGACCCAGTGCTGCAAGGTAGCAGTGCAAACCACTGAGCCACCATACTGCCCACATTCATAAGTATGTATGAATGAATGAAAAAAGACGTATACAATTTCACAGGAAATTTGTATAATTACATGGTGGTAGAAGAATCATTTTCTTTTAATGTTACCCTTTCTGAATTATTCATAAAAGCAACAAAGGACATCTGACTCACAGCTTTGAGGAGCAATATGTATTAGTCAGATATCAATGTCACTTCTCGCTTCTAATACATAGTGGCAGTAGGGACCTTTCTAATGCTGTCTGAGTCATAGGAAAACTGAATGGCAAAGCAGAATGTGTGTATGATCCTCCATATGGATATTAGCACTGTGCTAAAATGAATGTAAGCAGATTTTCAAAGAGCACAGGGCTTTATGTCAGCAAGTTTAGAAATCAAATTGCATCTCTTTCTATAGATTGGAAAAGACTAACTATAAGAATTTCACCTCTTATTATCAAGCTATATGCATGAATATATAATATATATAAAATATTTATTCCTTAGTACAATCAGAACATTGTGACTGATATCCTGCAAACTGGTTGTGTGTGTATAAACAGACAGATAGATATAAATAGACAGACTTAGATAGATAAAGATAGACAGATAGATAGACAAACAGACAGATAAAGATAGACAGACATAGAAAGATAAATACAGATAGATAGATAGATAGATAGATAGATAGATAGATAGATAGATAGATAGATAGATAGATAGATATAGATAGACAGACAGACAGGGCTGTGATCAGAAATCATGGTGCCCCAAACATATTTATATACAGTAGATCCTAGCCACAGGTATCAGTACCCAGTAAAGCATAATACTATCTAGCTGGGCCCCTGTTAGGATCCTGGCAGTGAAATCGGTTAAATTTCTGATTCCCTCTAACCAATCGGATGACCCCACAGGGTTTTTAACTGCTCTACTCCCCCAAGC
>WMED01028610.1:0-10419 GCA_019650415.1 Pipa parva | reverse complement strand
CAAAAAATGGCTAGTACCATGTATATTTATCCAGAATATATTGTACTTTCTATGCCTAAAAAAACAAAACATATGTTTATTATATGTAGTGTTTTGGGGGGTGGCTATTTAAAAATCCCACACACAGGTCAGTTCTACATTGTAACTGTCACTTCTCAGGATCTCATCTCTGAATGCTCTGAAAATCTCTCCCTTTCGATGCTCCATGCACTGCAGTGCAGAGAGGAGGTAAGGCAATGCACATTGGTAGTTGGTGTGTGTGTACAATGCCAATGTGCAATGTCCTTTATACTGTGAAAACAAAAATATATTGGTAGATTGGTTTTTGAATGTGGTTGGAATTCAGCAACCTGCTGGGTAATGTCACATATATTAATAAAAAAAAAGTAGTGACCTTGTTAGGCATTAGGAAAAACTCAGATTTTTCTGAGAGCAAATGCATTGTGGAGGGCAAGTTTCTCCTTATTAGACAGCTAGTATGTTTGCTGCAACATCATCACTACAGGTTCAAAATAATGCCAATGCTTTTAAAGGTAATCAATACAAACAACCAGCTCAGTAAAGTGATTGAAATTGATGTTTACCTGCCTGACTTATGCAAGTTGCTTTATACTTAATAGCCCCTCTCTCTGGCCTTTTTGTGGATGTCCAAAAAGGGTTTTCTGCAAGAGATCAGTCTGGAAAAAGAGTCTTTGTAATTCAGCTACCACAAATTACTTTTGGAGAATTCACTGCAATATACCTTAGTTCTATACCAGTTCAGCTGCTGGTGAATGCCCCAATTTTCCTCAAATTGGGTGTAAATACGGATCTGGTGAATTTTAGTGCAGTAGGAGCAATATTGTTGCATTGTACAGAAAAATAGCACTTGCTAAATTTGTGATGTCTACAGAGACATTGGTGTTTTTTTCAGGTAAGAAAACATTTTGTGCCTGTAATGGCATACACGCTGGATATGCCAGAATAAATGTGCAATGGTATCAATAGGTGCTCTTGATGTTTGTCAGTTATATATTTAAAAAATACTTAGGGGGAAATATTTTTTGATGATCATCATCAAATGAATGTAAAGCGGTTGCAGAAGTTATGTATTTTTTATGTATCTTAGCACACTGCTAAATATTTGTTTCAGGCAGACCAGATATGCAGTAAACTTGGTGCCAAATGGCGACGTTTTAAGTTCAGCATGAGTTTACTAAGATTTCAGAGTACTAACTGTTTTTGTTTACTCTCAAATAACAAAAATATCAGTTTATGATTAGTTTTAATAGTGCTTGTGCTAAAGTCCCAATATATATCGTCACTTATAAGGCAACACAAGTGACACTAAAGATATAGGGGGTTATTCTCTAAATTCGACTGTTGAATTCTCGAATGGCGGATTCCCATAACAAATCCACAATTGTGACAATTCTCCCATTGTAAAGTCGTAACTGTGACAATTTTTAAAGTTGCAGCTGTGACAATATTTCCACAGTAAAGTTGCGAATGCGACAATATTCTCATTTTAAAGACGTGACTGTAACAGTAGCAGCCTATTGCAACTGTCTTTAGCTGACGAATTCACACCTTTTCACAACAATTCAGACTCTAGAGAATATTCCGCATAGTATTCTATTTCTATTTCATAGGAAATTGAGGAAGAGGAAAAGAAGGATGGGGTATAATCAGTCTATCCTCTTAGCCCATGACTTGAGTAGACTTTTAAATGCAGATCATTTACAAGAAGCCATATAAATTGTCCCAAAGAGATAGGACATACATATATTAACTTTAATCATACTTTCTGAATCCTATATACATTGTGAGATAATTATAATAGGAATTGAACAGTGTACACTTTCAACGCATTTTAAACATTCAGAAAGTCAAGTGCTCTTGCTGGTAAAGACCATAGCCTGTATGGAGTGTTTTGGGCAAATAATATAAATATAGAAATTAATAAAATGTTTTCATGATTTGAAATTTAATTCACAGATATGTGCTAAATTTTGTTACCCCACCCTATAAATAACTAATTAAAACAATTATAGTAATAATCATTTTGAAAAAAAAAAAAAGGATATAGACTAAATGGTTTTTCATTTTATTTATGCTCTTGCTGTATGACTTAATACTATTATCTCATAATCTGCTACTTCCTTGGTCCAATATAGGCTTCAGTGAGTTGGTTATATAAGGCAATCATTACATCATACATGAAGTCATTTGTCCTACAGGCAATGCAGCACTGATTGTGTAAATAATGAAAACTCCCTAAAAAGACAGTGTAGGAGTGCAAACAATGAAAAATGATATATAACTCATTATACCTCCCAACTGTGGTTATGCTTAATTCCTCTCTCAATATTTGGGTGATGAGTGTTCACAATTTGAAACATCATAAGACCATTTTATATGACATAGTTTTGGTCCAATGGTTTTACTGAATGCATAGATGACCAGTCATATCTGGTAAGCATAACCACAGTTGGGAGGTGTAATGAGTTATATACCACTTCATGCCACATTGCCCTACCCCTTTTGCTGATAGGAGTGTGATTTTCACATACCCCCCCATTTAATGTGTGTTGCACAATTTTGTGGTGCTACTTTGCTGGTTACCCAATGCTACACTTGGAGGAATTCCTACTTTTTTTCATAGTTTGCGCTCCTATACTGTCTTTTTAGGAAGTATTCGTTATTCCATTTGAGTGGGCAATTCGGAAAGCCTGTCACTCCATGTGGGAGCAGCATTGGTTATCAAACATTTCTTGTACCTTTGGACTGCCCGTTATCCTTTATACAGTTTACAGGTGTATAAGACTTTTATTGTAATACAGTTTACAGGTATATTATACATCACTTGTGTTATTTGGTACTGGACTTATTTCGGCCCCTTTTCTGGGGTTCCTCTTGTATGTATACTGAATGTGTAAAGTTATCCAAAGTGGCAATGTCTTTATTTATCTATTGTTGGAACAAAATATTCAACTTTTGTGAAAGGGTGTAAGTGATAACTTGTGCACAAATTTGATGTCAAAGTACTAGAAGGCTTTCATTGTCAAAATGCCTAATGCAGTTTTGAAACAATTGGATGCAAAATGGATAAAGTGATGCATTACTGTTTGACCCATTATCAGCAATTTTATTCCCTGCCTTTGACAATCTATGGGTTAGCCAGTAAGATGTGTCATTTTGTAATCACCCTAGGACAGTGTTTTTTAACCTTTTCTCTCCAGGGGAACCCTTTGGCGTCATCAGATTTCTGGAGGAACCCCTACTCTGATCACTACTCTACTGGCAGAACCCCTTCTCTGATCACTGTCAGATCACTGTTAGCCATGATACAGTCCCGATCGCTGACGTCGGTATTGTCTGACAGTGATCGGGAACGTATCCCGGCTAACCTGCCTATCTGCATGCAGAGTGTCAGGGAACCCCTGGGTTGTCCTCACGGAACCCTGGTTGAAAATCACTGCCCTAGGATGTTTGCTGTTGTATGAGACTTCTGTTCAATACTTGCAAACCTATGGATGTGGTGGTTTTGGTATTTTGATTTGATTTGCATGAGTGCTTGGTTAAGCGAGAATAGTAGAAGGGGGAAGCTTGCTCCATTAAGCCTTCATTTTTACAGGTTTGTGTGTATATTTTTAATTATAAAATGCTATTAGGTTATGCAGCTCTGTACAATTCAACAAGACAATCATAATACAGACATGGGAAAGTGCTTAACAAGTGAAGCAAATTACAAGCATTCAATCATGGAAGATACAGATGGAGTTCACATCAAACAGCTTGCACATCTACAATCATCCAATATACAGTTAATGACATATTTTCTGTGACCATGTTTACTTTTCCACATGACTATGTCACGATAGCAACAAGTGAGTCCACTTTCAGTGGTTTCCTGTGAAAGATAATGGTAGCTAGTGTTAGGAGGTGGTTTGTATTCCTGAGCTGCTTCACTGTGGCAGTTTCAGTGTGTCCTATGCTGTAGGTTTGCTGAATCTTGCTTCAGGCCCTTCTGTTCTGTGTTACACTAGTTTCCTTCCTCAGTACCTCTTTTGCGGTTCCAAGTCACAGTGTTGCGGTGACTCATGTTATAGTTCTGCTATTCTAGTTTCTTTTTTCTTGTTTAGAGTTACACTTCAGCAGTTCCTGTGTTCACTGTGAAATTTACAGGCTAGTATACTAGGGCGAAATTTATTAAAGTCAAAAAGACCAGCGGTCTTTCTGACTTTACCGAGAGGAATCTTGTTTTGTTCTCCCAAGATTTCTTTCGAGATCGAGAGTGGTCTTTCCGACTTTAATAAATTTATAGATATTCCTCTGTGTCTCCTGCTTTGGTGTTGCAATCCGGCTTCAGCGCGCTTCATCCCAGCTACCACCAGTGACAGGTTAGCCTGAGGGGCCACAACCTGGGAGATTCCTTGCAGCAAAGTCAGTATCCCCTTTCTGTGGTTAAGAGTAAAGACCAGAAACTCCTTAGATTTAAATCCCTGGAATTAATTTAACCCCACTATAGTAAAATTCAGTTAACCCTTTCAGTACTTTAAAGCCAAGTCCAGCACAGAGCATAACACCCTTAAAGCCATATATTCCACAAATTCATATGGAATAATTTCTTACGCTAGCTTGTAAACTTGGATCTAAGCCAAATATCCTTCTCATGTTCCTGCAAATTTTTTTTCCTATTAATAATTGCCGGGCGTGTGCTTTATTGTGTATTTGTTAAGGGCTCAGTGACAACGAATGGTACCATTTTCACATTTGACACTACTAGCAAAACTAGAATTGTAGTGGACTTACAAAGCTCGTTAGAACATGAGCTGAATAAATAGTTCAATAACAGAGAAACACAGACTGCTTTTTATACATATCTTGTGGTTATTGTAGTGATGTTTTTTTATGACCTACTATTTAAAAAACATAAAGGGTCACCAAAGCCTTTAAATAAATAGCTTTACTTATTGGCCACCTAGTATTAAGTACAACAATTGTTAAAATGACAGGTTTAGGCTTACTGATTTTTCAGAATTGTCATAGCAACTGAAGAAAAAACAAGCACTTGGAGCACTGCTTATCAACTAATCATAGAGCCTCCTCATTACCTCTATTTTTAAAGACTTTAGTGTCCCTTTAAGAAATAAAAATTGTGCAGTAACAGTGATGCAGTTAGATTATAGTATAAAAATTGCTGCTATTTATGTATACTAACTACAGGGGTTAGACAAAAAAACTGAAACACCTGTCATTTTAGTGTGGGAGGTTTCATGGCTAAATTGGATCAGCCTGGTGGCCAATCTTCATTAATTGCACATTGCACCAGAGTGTGAAAGTTCAATTAGCAGGGTAAGAGCACAGTTTTGCTCAAAATATTACAATGCACACAATATTATGGGTGACATGCCAGAGTTCAAAAGAAGACAAATTGTTGGTGCATGTTTTCCTGGCGCATCTGTAACCAAGACAGCAAGTCTTTGTGATGTATCAAGAGCCATGGTATCCAGGGTAATGTCAGCATACCACCAAGAAGGACGAGACACATCCAACACGATTAACTGTGGTCACAAGAGGAAGCTGTCTGAAAGGGATGTTTGGGTTCTAACCCAGATTGTATCCAAAAAACATAAATCCACGGCTGCCCAAATCACGGCAGAATTAAATGTGCACCTCAACTCTCCTGTTTCCACCAGAACTGTCTGTCGGGAGCTCTACAGGGTCAATATACATGGCCGGGCTGCTATAGCCAAACCTTTGGTTCACTCATGCCAGTGCCAAATGTCGGTTTCAATGGTGCAAGGATTACAAATCTTGGGCTGTAGACAATGTAAAATATGTATTGTTCTCTGATGAGTCCACCTTTACTGTTTTCCCCACATCCGAGAGAGTTACAGTGTGGAGAAGCCCCAAAGAAGTGCACCACCCAGAGTGCTGCATGCCTAGAGTGAAGCATGGGGGTAGATCAGTGATGGTTTGGGCTGCTATATCATGGCATTCCCTTGGCCCCATACTTGTGCTAGATGGGTGCGTCACTGCCAAGGACTACCGAACCATTCTGGAGGACCATGTGCATCCAATGGTTCAAACATTGTATCCTGAAGGCGGTGCCATGTATCAGGACGGTAATGCACCAATACACACAGCAAGACTGGTGAAAGATTGGTTTTATGAACATGAAAGTGAAGTTGAACATCTTGAATGGCCTGCACAGTCACCAGATCTAAATATTATTCAGCCACTTTGGGGTTTTTTGGAGGAGCGAGTCGAGAAACGTTTTCCTCCACCAGCATCACATAGTGACCTGGCCACAATCCTGCAAGAAGAATGGCTTAAAATCCCTCTGACCACTGTGCAGGACTTGTATATGTCATTCCCAAGATAAATTGATGCTGTATTGGCCGCAAAAGGAGGCCCTACACCATACTAATAAATTATTGTAGTCTAAAACAGATGTTTCAGTTTTTTTGTCTAACCCCTGTTATTTACTAATACTAATGAATTTTTTTTTTACTAGGAAGTATTTATTAATATAAACTCTACAATCACTTAATTGTAAACTGCAATTGTAGGAGATGTCCAGCTTTATGTTCAGGCAATGCCGTATGTTCAGTTCAGGTAAAGTTTTACTGGCCGCTCCAGAAGGAATAGTTTGCAAGTTTGACTATTGTCTATTACCCTATTATTAAACTGATGTTTTCTTCCAAAAGTGTATTAAAGAGCTTTTCTATTTTGGCGAACTGTTTTAGAAAAAATTGATACTTCCCCTTTAAATGGTATGTAAAGGCAGTTATAAACAAAGAGTTAAATGTATGTTAACCTTTCATTTTCACCCTTTAAGTAGCATGCATTATATTTAGCTTAAACTATGCCTACTCATTCTACCTTCACTCCTGGCATCCCCAGCACAGGACATAGCCACACCCCTTCCACCTCTTTAGCCATGCCCCCTATGCCCAGAGCTATCCAGCCAATAGCTAAGTAGCTGCTATGAGATGGTTGAGGAAAACTTTTATCAACTTCACCTTTCTTGTTATCGATTTCTTCTTATTCTGTGTATATACTTATAAATCATCACTGGAAGTGGGGTGTATGTTATAGTTAATCTGAGTGGAAACAGGGAAGTACATCACTCTATACAGTTACTTTGGGTGGTTTTATTAGAAAGATATTATATAAATTATTGTATTCAGTAAACCTTGTGTTTTTGCATTTGTCAGCTGAGACTGGGACTTATTTATCAAAGTGAGAATTTGACTGTCACAAATTCAATACCTCTCATTTACTGAGCCGAATTTGCTACTTGATGAATATGTGAATTACCTGTTCACGCACACACAAAATAGACTTTGTATCACTTTCTGGTGCAAAGTGGTGCAGGAGTGGTGCAGAGGTAATTAAAATACATGTTATTCTTGGTAAATACTATATCTACCTAATTTCATGCATTAAACCCAATTTGATTGGTGTAGGGAAAAGAGTGGAAACAGGTTACAAAAGGAGAATGAACAGGAGCACTGGTCTCAGTTGACCAAGGACTGGAGTGGTGTGCAGGTGTTTTAAAGCTTAAGAACTTTGCACATATTTCTGAAATGGTCCACCGCCATATGTCCAACCAGTGGTAAGTCTATAGTAGAAAACAACTCACTGAGGCAAATGCTGGCTCAAAAGAAGTTTGCTGCTCAACAGATGCCAGTTAGCTGACAATCCACTAAAACACGTGATAGGAGACCCATGCATGAATGCATTGTCTCATTGGAAATGTTCCTTTATTGTATATTTTGGGTAGTGGGGGGTGTTATGGGGTTATTCATTAAAGTGGAAATTTGCCAGGTGTATTGATTTTGTATCCCTTATTATCGCTATGATCTGACATATGCAAACTTGCTAGTCCTTACTCACTAAACAGTAGATTCTCTTGGCCAAGAAGTAAATGGCGTTGGATGCTATTCGACATGTAGTCTTGTTTAGTCAGTAGCAGGATGCACAGTGATGAAAATTCACTCAGGTTTAATTTGCTTATGATTCCCATGGATCTGTTGAAAGGAGAAAATGTCACTAACGGTACCTTTCTTAGATTATTGTCAAAGTAATATTAAAGAAGAACCAAAATGTTTATCAAAAGATTGCTAGAAAAAGAAGCAGGAGGCAGGGCTGGGGAAAACATCCATACCAATAAGTATATAAAGCCCACTCAAGTAGAATCACCCCTAGACTGATGAGGGTTTTAGTTCTCCTTTAATAGGCATTACTGAGTATAAGGGAGGACAATGTCACTACTTTTTCACATTTTGGTTGCTGCAATTGTAACCATATTAATGTCATTTACATCTGTTTCTAAGTAACAGAATTCCCGTTCATGTTACTAAATTTCCAAATGGCTAAATCAGCGGTTCTCAACTTTCTTCAGCCGGCGACCCCCGGCGCTGACGTCACGGCGCTGCGCATGATGACGTTTCGGCCGAACGTCATCACGTACGCGCGTCACATGGTGACGTTTCGACCGAGCGTCATCACGTACGCGCGTCATGTGGTGATGTTTTGGCCGAACGTCATCACGTACGTGCGCCACATGGTGACGTTCAGCCGAAAGGTCATCACGTCGCGCATCATGTGACGTTTGCGCCCGATGTCACCCCGCAGGAACCCTTATAAGAAGGGTTCCTGCAGGCACTTCCGGGTATCGGAGCGGTTCTCGACCCCAGTGGGACGGCCTTGCAACCCTTGCCGGGGTCGCGATCCACAGGTTTAGAACCGCTGGGCTAAATGGTCGCTATATTTTCTTTGTCTTTTGAGTGTACAGTCAGCTTACACAAAATAGAAACCCTGTTATCATGACTTAGAGCTGGCAAAGTCAAACCGAAGAATTTGGAGCAGTAAGCATTGATGAATTCACCACTTTGATACACTTGATAAATGATGCTTGACAAAAGAGAATTGTGCATGTGGCAAACTTTACAGAGGTCTAATAACCTATAGCAACCAGTCAGAAGTTGTCTTTTGTTATTCTTGCTTCCACAGAATGCTGACTGCTGATTGGTTGCTATAGGTTACTAGGCGGATGAATCAGCATCTTGATCTCTGTAAATGTTATTCCTGCAATCCCTTTCTCACCTTGAATTTTTTAATGCGCTAATGCACCTCTTACTCTCAGGGTTACCACCCTTTGGAAAAAAAATTTAATAACACTTTTCAAAATACTTACAGACATCCCATATATTTTACTAACATTTTAATGTGCTGTACCATTATTTTCCAAAAAAAAAAAAACTAAAATAAAATTGCAGATGTTTTAGTAGTGTAAAGGGTTTTGGGAATTCAAGAGAGTAACAATGCAGCATAGTTGCACAAACACTGCAGGGAACCTACTGTGTGTAGTTAACAGGTCCAGGACACATTTTTTCACTGAACTGAACTTTTTTCTTTCTGATATTAAAATTTGGCCTCATTTTTATGTCTGTAAATTAACCAATGTCAACCCAGATTTCTCTTCACAATGTAAATGAACTCTTGATTTCTTTGCAATATATAATTTCTGAGATCTCAGTAGAGAGAGTTCATGCTTTTGGGGACAGGTACTTAAATCACACAGAGCTTGGTTATGGCTTAAAGTATTTCTTATCCAGTTGATGTTTTGGCAAGCACATGTAATCCGGGAAGAATCTGTGCCAGGCAGAGCCTAATGTACACATCCCTGTACTGGTTCTGAGCAGGAGGGCAGACATCTTCCTCTAATGAGCACATTGAGAACAGGGTAAGCTGCCAGCTTTAGTGGTAGGTTATGCCTGCTGCCACCTTCAATATGGTGGTGCCTATTGTCCCGACATGCATCATGTAATTATGTATGCCATGTCATCATCAAGCCAGGGCACTCTTAAAGGGTCTAATTCAGGGGCCACACCCTGAAGAAATCACCTGTGTACACTAAGGGAGTTATTCACTAAGGTGCGAATTCGACTGTTGAATTTGCAAAACAGCGGATTCCCATAGTAAATCCACTACAATTTCCCCATTGTAAAGTCACGACAATTTTTTAATGTTAAGAATGTGACAATTTTCCCATAATAAAGTCGCGACTGCGACAATATTCTCATTATAAAGATGTGACTGCGACAGTAGCAGCCTATTGCGACTGTCTTTATCTGGCGAATTCGCACCTATACGCAACAATTTGGACTTTTGTGAATAAACCCCTATGTTTGGTGACTTATGCTACAGGTGAATTACTGAACAAAAAACTTGTCTAAACAGTTATAAAAATGCAGTATAAACATAGCTACATAGGCAGCCCAGCACTCAAAGGGTTAACCAAACAGCAACATATTCATGAACGTTTTTCATTTAAAGGAACAGTCCAGCCTGATTACTTTTTATTAATGTGTGTTGTAAATGCATAATACATTTTTTTTCTAATATACTTAGTCCTTTATGTGA
>WMED01028609.1:0-10419 GCA_019650415.1 Pipa parva | reverse complement strand
AGCATCCAAACCAGTTTTGAACTCTTTAATGGAATTAACCATAACAACTTGTTCAGGCAGTGAGTTCCATAACCTCACTGTTCTTACAGTAAAGAACCCCCTTCTATGTTGATGCAGCAATTTTCTTTCCTCTAAACATAGAGGATGCCCCCTTGTTATACTTACAGTTTTTGATGTAAATACATTGTGGGAGATAACTCTGTACCGACCACTGATATATTTACACGTGATTTTTATCATCTCTTAATCTTCCTTTTTCTAGAATAAACAATCTCAATTTTGATAATCTTTCTTGTTACTCTAGTTAGCCCATTCCTTTTATTATTTTAGTAACCCGCTCAAGCTCAACTACATCTTTCTTGTGCACTGGTGCCCAAAACTGCACACAGTATTCCATGTGTGGTCTGGCAAGTGATTTGTAAAGAGGTATAATTATGTTCTCGTCATGTGCATCTATGTCCCTTTTGATCCACTCCATGGTATTATTTGCTTTGGAGTTGCTGCTTGACAGTGGTTGCTACAGAGTTAAGTTTATTGTCAGCTAAAAAGATTTACAAGAATGTAATCTTGACTTGCATTTTTCCTTCCCATATGCATAACTTTACATTTATTAGGGTTAAACCTCATTTGCCACTTTTCTGCCCAGGCCTAAAATGTATCTAGATCCATTCGTAATAAAATACTATCCTCCTTTGTCTTAACTAATTTACACATATTGGTATCATCTGCAAAAATTTTAATTTTACTATGCAATCCCTCAACAAGATCATTCATAAATATATTGAAGAGAAGATGGCCCAAAACTGACCCCCGGCGTACACCACTATTAACAGTAACCCAATGTGAGTATTTACCATTAATAACCACCCTCTGTTTCCACATTGGGAAGTATAAAAACTCTTACCTAAAGTTTAACAAGCTGCTTACAGCCACCACAATTCTTTTTAGGCTGAAAGGAGGTAGTATCCAATAGATATTAGCTTGTGAAGATTGACCTAGGCTCTTTGAACAAGGAGATTCAGAGGGTAACGAGCTGGAGAAGTCTGGGTGGGTTACCTTTTAAGGCAGGTGTGTTCATTTCAGTCAGAAGAGATTCATTTTTTTGACCTTCATCTAAAGTGAATGTAGAGACTAGATTATATGCAGAACAAGCTGAATGGTAAAAGGTATCCCGAAAAAGTTAGTCATCACAGAAGAAGTAGAATAAGAAATAAGCAAAGTTTTTTTTTGAGTTGCCAAGAAGATAACAGCAACAACAGGATCCTCCAAATTATATTCAACCCTCTGTAGGAGCCAGAAAGTTCACTTCTTTTGGACTCAAATAGCCCCCAGTTGCTATAAGAGCGCTCCGAAAAGCATAGCAATGTGCCTGTTAATTACACAGCAACAGATAGGAGGGGTGTTTAAAGGTAGTATAAAAGGAATTTTATTGCAATCTCTGGAACTGAATAAAAAACATTTAATATGTTTAAACATTTAATTTATGCTTAACATTGCAGAACTACCTTGTTTTTCAAGTGCAAGTTTAAGTGCATCTATGTGTCCTGCAAGGTGTACCCATGGAACTGCTGTTTTATTCATGCATGTGCGTGCATCATGCAACTGCTGCTAGTCATGCTAATCATGCCTATGCAACTTATTTTAATTAAGAGTCATGAATATGAAATCCAGTATGCCAGCATGTGATTAATTCCCCTAGGCAGGGTTGTTTTGCATTACAAGGGGAAATTGTGCATGACTGTACAATGGAGTTCATATTAATGTATGTATATTTTTATTTATATAGTGCCACTAGGTAATGCAGCACTCTACAATCCAACAAAACAGTTATAATACAGACATGAGAAAGTGCTTAACAAATAACAAGTGAAGTAAATTACAGGCATATAATCATGAATATACAACACAAAGTGCCAGGCCATGATTGAAACAAGAGGATAGCAGTCCCTACCCTGTAGAGCTTACAATGTAAATAGGAGATAGACTTGCATAACCAGATAGGAGGGTAACAAGTGCAGTTATACATAACATAAGCTTATACATAAGCAAAATTTATTAAAGTCGTAAACTTTACCGATCGATCGAAATTTCGATCGATCACTTCACCTTTAATAAATTTCGCCCAAAAGGTTCATTAGTTCATTAGTGTCAGTTCTTTTTCCTGTAAGTGCTATTACAAAAGAATACAAAATAGAATAAATAATGACATGGAGTAAAATGCATTGGGCTTCTTCAAGGTTAACATTTTTTTTTTTTTTTTTCATGACTGTGTTGCTACTATGATCATGTTATATTCTCATTTTAAAAGATTAAAAGGTTGAAAGGACAGCTGGAAGATCGGAACCAGAGGAACAGGAGCCCAGCAAACCTAGAAACGGAAGATTTGGAAAATAGCACCGAACTGCAAAGTGAGAGCAAATTTGCTGCTGATGGCTGCATGTATCACAAGCTTGTTTTGCCTAGTTGCTTAGTTTGTAAGATTGGGGGAAAATGAACATTTTAAGGGATGCAGTTGCATATCTTTTTTATGTGATGGAGTTTTAAGGGTCCTTCCATGTCTTTGTTGAAATGTTATTGATTGGTAAAGCCAAGCAAATATTCTGTTGTAAGAGCACTTTTTGTAGGAATTACATTAGCAGAAAGAGTGGTATGTTTGCCATGTATTCCTGTCTATGTGCTGGTTGTCCATTAGACTTGGGGCTACCCTTTCACTAACTCCTGGGGAGAAGTGCTTGTCACTGACCTAAACTCACCATTGTGCACCTCCCCTCCAGCCCACAACCTTCTAAAGCAAGAAGAGTGCATGGGGAGTCATCCTATGTTTATGAATTCCCCTGGCAATCAAAGGGCTTTAGAGCTAACGCTAGAGATAATGACATGTTTTGCTGCACATGGAAGGCGTTTTCAGGTGAAAGGTAAAGTGCAGTGATGAAAACTACATGCATTTTAATACTTCCAAGACGTGTAAAAATGAGTAACACTTTAAATGTCCATTAGAAATAGTGCTATTTCTCTACACTTTGTTGCCATCTGCTGGGCACTTTGTATACTGAACTCCCTGGAATCTGTAGCTTATTGTTTTGTGGTTTTTAACTGAACTTCCCCTCTTGATTTTGATTATTGCAGCCATTCAATTAGTGAACTGTATGTATTACGTTTTTTAATGCTTTTATATAGGTTATGTTATGGCCATTTATAGGTCTTTATCTTTGACAGATATTTGTCATCTTTTTTTTTTTTTTTTTTTTTTTTTTTTAGGAGATGCCAACAGACAAATAAATGACCTCAAATTTAAACTTACAAAATCCACCCAGGAAGTTACAGCTCTAGAACAGAATGTAAGTAACATAAATATCTATGACAGCAGTATGCATACTTAGAAAATAAATTGTGTAATATTATCTATTGGACAGTTACAGAAGGGATAGTCTGTAAAACATTCTGCATATGTTAGCATCAAAGGATAAAGCTATCCACATGCTGTCAGGTTTTTATATGATGGGGTGGGGGTGATGAATATTTGTGCAGTCTGACCACAGGAAAAAGACAAATGTACATGCTCTAATCATCTGTCCCATAGTCTGAATAATAAGATCTTAAAGGGGGTCTATTAATCAAGTAGTAGTATAACTATAAAGGTCACTGCCACCATCCAGTAAGTAATGGTAAGTCTCTGCTTCGCAGCGGCAACATTGCAAGGAGAGGATTTAGTTGAGCACTGTAATCAAGCATGGGTACCATAGCCAAATAACCTTATGAAAGGGTTTGTAACCACCTGGATAAGTTGCTAACTGAAATTATCTTAGAACCAACTGGATCAAAATTGTATTGCCCTAAGCAAGCAATCCACTGTTAGTCAGAGCTTCCATATTGCAACAAGTTCCATACTATTATACTTTCAACATACAAGTAGTAAAATGTATAGAGGAAAAATAGTTGCAAGCTGATAAGAAAATGGAAAACAAGATAAGACTGGATTTTGCCTTTAAAGAAATCTGTTCTAAGGCCAGGACTGCACTTGGAGGTTTGTTACGATACAGCCACGTGCAATTGAAATGCCACCAAGCTTCACTTGTACTGCGCGAAGATGCATAACACAGACTTGACAGTTTGAAAGCACTTTAAGTATTTTTGCATGTGGTAAACCACAACAAAGTGTACCTCTATGCATTTTGCTTCCGGTTTACCATTTGCAATGATGATTCAAAAGAGAACTTCTCATTTTGTCATTAATTTAATTAATTTACATTAATATTTGTAGACCAATTTTTCTAAAGAAATATGTAGAATCACCTAAATAGCTGTACCTAGATTTAATGTATAATAATTGTCATTTGGCTAAATGACTGTGATAATCAGTTTAGTACTCTCTGGGCCAAGTGTTCCTGTACCTCCTCTGCCTTAGAAAAGTTGAGGGCACTTGCTTGTGCAAAGCAGACCTGAAAAGACAGGGTGACTTGTCTATAAATGGAATCCCTTGTCACTTCTTGCATCAGAAGGGAATTGCAGTATTCCAGTGGCATGTAAAGCAAAGCAAATTGATTTATTACTCTTTAATGTTTGGAAATCTTCTATTTTTGGTATCAGATAATTCGATTAGAAAGTCAGCTGACCCGGTATAAGGCCTCATCAGAAAACGCTGAAAAAGTAGAAGATGAATTAAAAGCAGAAAAAAGAAGGTTGCAGAGGGAGGTGAGTCCCAAGGCCAAAGGCTTGGCAACAATAGGATAATACTTCTGTCTACATTATGAGCATATGGAATATTTACAGAAATTTAGTCAACAGAACTTGTGAAATGCAGGGTGCTTCCAAATTTAGGGCCTGAGGCAACTGCCTTTGTCACCAAGCTAATGCTTGGCCCTGGTCATATGCACAAGTACATATAGTTCATATGCAAAAATGTATATTGAATACTCCTTTAAAAACTATGCCTTACAATGACATTACAGAAAAACACCCAGTTCAAACTTTTCATTGGTTGCACGCTTGCTTGGGTAAGTGTTTTTCATAGGGACCTCATTTGTAAACATACAATGTCTGATGCACCAAAAATTAACAGCAGTCTAGAGGGTGATTTGTGCCATTGTATATATGGTACAATCATGCTAGTTTTACTGCTAGTGTTTGCATATATAGTATAAATACAAACTGTAAATACAGAACTGTGCTGTGTGTGTGAACTAATGTAGCAAAGAAAAACAATGCAAAATAATCCTAGCCTGCACATACATTACCCTACGTTTTGTAAAGTTACCTCCAATACATTACTCAATATACTATCTAGTTCCCTCACAGACATTAGCCCAGGGGTGGCGAACCTTTTTGGCATGGAATGCCAAAAAAGTGACGTCACTCACCAGCGCATCCCCCGAAGTGCTGGTGCTGGTGAGTGACATCATTATGCCTGCATCGGGGGAGGAGCATGTACGCATCAGGGGAGGAGAGTTCCCTTGCGAGCAAGCACTCCTTCAGTTCAGGCCATGGATCTGGCCTGAAAACTATCAGATTGGGTCCACGGCCTGTACTGAAGGCAGGTTTGGCGACGGTTCGCGTGCCATAGGTTCGCCATCCCTGCATTAATCCATATCTTTGTAGTACAGCTGAGTAGCAGAGCTTTCACATGTCACTAATTGATGTTTTTTGTCCTGCAGCTCCGGACAGCCTTAGATAAAATTGAGGAGCTTGAAGTTGGTAATAGCCACTTGGTGAAACGATTGGAAAAGATGAAAGCCAACCGCAGTGCTATCCTTTCTCAACAGTGACGTAGACCAGAAGCTACTCTGATGTATTTGACTTCCAAAGGACAATCACTGGTCAAGTTAGCTGCTATACTTGTCTATGACAAGAGCCAGTGAGGATCTTAAAGGGGAAGAAAACATGTCTTGTTGCCAGGACAACTCCTCTAACACTTTCACTGCCTGATTCCTTTGGGCAACACCATCCTCTTTTTTTTTTAGTGCACTAGCATTTGGGAGTTGGGAGATTGGTCAGATAATGCTTCCCCTCCCTTGCATGGAAGGTTTTATTGCTTCTTCAAATAGAACCTTCAGAATTGGGGGTTAAGTCTGACTGATAAAAAAAAAAAAAAAAAAAAAGTCTTGCTATGTCTCAAGGCTCTTGGGAATAACCTGACCTCAGGAATGCTGCTGTAGTCCACTTTTGATGAATTTCTTTAAAATGATCCCCAAATACTTCAGGCCATTGCTATTTATAGTTCTGTTATGCAGACAATTTGAGCTACCCCACTGAAATTAAGGACAAGACAACAATTAAGAAAAGGAGCATGTATTGAAAGGGTTTGTAAGTCTTTTAGTATGAAATGGACAGCGTGGACAAACTTCAGCTATTGAAGTAGAAGCACAATAGTGGTACTGCCTTGGCTAACTTTTCGTGGCTCAACGTTGCAACATTGTAAGAGTCTGAATAAAGCAGCCAAAGTCCCATAAATAAATAAAACTTCTCAGTGATTTGGTGGAGAAATACATGTGCCTATAATAATGAGTCTAAGAGCACAGAGGTACAGTGTTAACAGTGGGTAAAGCCCTTGCAGCATTTATTTATACATTTAGTTTGATGATATACCAAGGATCTACTGTTTCCTTCCATAGATGGACATATAAATATCTACTTTGTCAGTTGTTTTCTAATGTACACTGCAAAAATCACCTTACAGAAGGACAGAGTTGGAATGGAGCACCAGCTGTTCAAGGGCTGTTTTACAAGGAGATGAACTGATGCCAGAAGGATGAAAAGGTGAAGGGAATATTTCCAAAACACAAACTACACCATACAGTAAATAGCATTTCCTTTTGGGTATACCGATTTACTGAGGTCATAGCACTGAAAATGTGTGCATTAGGGACTCACAACTGCGGATTTACCTCCTGCTGAATATTTCCATCTGCTGTGTAATTTCTTCTCTGACACTTACAAGGCTTATGCTTATTTCTTTTATGTGGAGGGGAATAAAGAGTTTATAGCAAATTAATGTGTGAGGTAACTATTGTAGCCTATATGATGATATGGCGATAATTTTAGTTTAATATATGGCGCTAACAGGAGCCTGATTTCTGCTTACAAGTTGGAACGAGCGGCAACAACGCTAATGACTGGCGTGCTTCCACCCAGGACGGGGATTTTGTTAAAGTTGAATGCCCTTCCTGGGACCTGATTAACAGGGTAACAAATAATAGCAATACTCGCTGCAGAAAACAGTAACAACGCTTTATATGTCACAAAAATCTATGGAATAAGCGCACAGAACGCACTCTATAGTGCTTTATCCAAGTGATAATTAGTAAACACAAAATAATAAAAGTCCAAACGTCTCAAATGAAAGACAAACAAATCTGTGATTTGTGTTAAAGATCAGTGAAAGCAGAGCACCTTGTGCAATCACACCTCAAAGTGATCAAACACCCTGTGGGTAAATTTCAAGCTTACCAGAAGCAATAGGATTTAAAGCCTGTCAGTCTGTACCAGACTAGGTCTTTTCTTCCATCAAGGACACCACTCAGTTGACCATCTTGCATCAGAATGTATAAACCAGGAAGCATGCGTTTATACAGTTAAGAAATGGTTTATTCAAATATCAGCATCCAAAAATTGTGTACATAAAAATACAGCTCTTTAAAATATATAGAGCCAGCTTGCTCTCAAATAAAATCAAGCCTGATCCAAACTATACAGTTACATGCATGTATTCTTGTAAAACAGCAGTATCTTGCACTTAAGACACAAAAAAACGCCTATTAGGCAAATGCAGGTAACAATCTGTTTAACAACATGCAGCAACAAAGCAGATGCTAAAGTTTGGATAAAAAATATGAAATAGCTACTCTACGCGTTTCGCCATATAAAAGTGATAAATGGCTTCATCAGGAGTAAAATCGCTGACCACCAATGTCTACAGCTTGTTTTTAAATGGTATAGAGCTCTCTGGTCTGGTGCACGCTGATAGCTTGATTGTTAACTGGATTTCCGGCTATTGGAACGCACATGCGTTCCACTCTATGGTAAAATAACCATAGCGCACATTATTGATTCTTCCCAATTCCTGGAACTTATTTAAAACTTTAAAATTGTTCATTAAAATCCATAAAAAGGTCTGTAATATTAAAGGCAAGCTTATATAAGGCATATATATCCTCCCAAAGTACATATCACTTATAAATTAATCGATTTCAGATCAAAGCAGCATTGCATCTGAATCAATCTTTTATAGTATATCACTTTTTTAATTTATAAGCAACAAATAATTCGTTATGGAATAAAAAGATTCCTATTTTATATAGATGATCGCAAACTTGTTGCAACACCTAATGATCAATGTTCCCTCTAAGCTGTGCGCGTGTGCGCGCGCACATGATCCGTCAAACCAGCGCACACAGATTAAAATGGTGCGCACAAAAAATTTGTATTTAAAAATTTAAAATTGTATTTAAATATATATGTATTGCACAATTATTTACTTAGGCTTATAATTTTGCACATATGAAATTTCTTGCGCACACAGCCTTTACAAAATTAGAGGGTACATTGCTAATGATATATTTAATTTCAAGCAGATTAAAGGGGAAGTATCATTCTTAAAAAAATTTTCTTCACTTTCATAATCCATGATCCAAACTTACACATCTAAAATATGTGAATATTATAATAAATACTAAAACTACTTATAATTAATACCCATAAATTAAAAATAATATTAAAAAAATAAAATAAAATCATCTTCCATTGTTATATTAGATCAACATAATACAATCATCTTCCATTGTTATACTGTGATGTTACAAAAGTTTAAGATAACTTATCTAATCTTATAAATATTATTCAAAGAATTTTTAAAACTCTATTTACTTCACTTTATCAGTTTGACTTAAATTAGGGATTCATATAGATAACTATATAATTAGAAGGCCGCTAAATCAATATTAATATTAAGACCTCCCGGAGTAAGTGTTTTGAGCTTATAAATCCAGTATGTTTCCTTTTTCTTAAAAGAGAAAATCTATCACCCTCATGAAGAATATGACTAATCTGTTCTAGAATCCAAACGTTAGTATTTCTAGGGTCCTTGTCATGACGTGTCCTATAGTGCTCAGTAACAGAATGTGTCTTTATACCTAATTTAATATGACTCACATGCTCATATATCCTTCTTGCCAGTTTTCTTTTGGTCCTTCCTACGTATTTCAACTCACATGGGCATATCAGGATATATATGACAAAAATGCTCTTGCAGTTGAAGAAACTATTAGGAATAAAACCTCCAGACATATTCTCCTGGGTTTTCTTATCAGCCTATAACTGACAACAGGTGCATCTCTTAGCATTACACCTAAAAGTCCCTTTTATACTGTTAGAATGTACCAATTGTTCTTTGTTTTTATTTTTTACCGGATATATTATTAGATGGAGCCAATGAGTTTTTAAACGTACTGTTCTTTCTATAAATGAAAAAGGGCTTCTGTGGCAACGCTGGTCCTAATATAGGGTCTTTTCTTACTATGTGCCAGTGTTTTAGAATAATATTTGATATTTCGCCACTGTTAGAATTAAACTTAGATATATATATATACTGTATATGCTATATCATATCTATCCTGATTTATATTTTTCCTGATCGGTAAGGGCTTTTCTTCCAGTAGGTTTGTTCTAGAAATCTCTGCTGCTTTTTCTTTTGCACTATCTATTAACTCTTCCGGGTACTTCTTTTCCATAAACCTTTCCTTTAATGCATTAGATTCAACAATAAAATCACTAAAATTGGAACAATTCCTTCTCGCTCTTAAAAACTGGCTAAAAGGCACATTGCTAATCCATTTGTTAAAATGGCTACTCCTTGCATCTAACAAACCATTAACATCCGTGGGTTTCCTATACATCCTCGTCTTTATTTCTCCCTCTTCATGGAATAATGTTAGATCAAGGTAAGTAATCTCTTTGACATTCAATTCATAGGTAAAATGAAGATTAAAATTATTGATATTAAGGTAATTCATAAACTCTTTAGCCGAAGGAATGTCCCCATCCCATATAAACAATAAATCATCTATTGGTTTAATTAAATGGTTGATCCATTTTTAACCCCCTCGGAATTGTATTAAATTTAGTGTATTGTTCTAATAGGAATATATCCTGCATGTGTTTGGACTCAGTGAAATAGAGCTTTTCTAACTCTTGTAATAAACCTAGCGGTTATTAAATAATAACTTGATATCTAGAGATATACAAATCAAACACATTCAATTGCAAATAATAGGTATAAAGTACAATATAAGCACAGAGTTTGAGGTGCGCACCCTTAAAGATAATATATATTGGCGCCAAATAAATATAGTTACTGTCCTGGGCCCTTTGTAGACTCTGTTCAGGTAAAATATATACAGTGTGTGTATATGTGTGTGTGTGTGTGTA
>WMED01028607.1:0-10420 GCA_019650415.1 Pipa parva | reverse complement strand
ATCATGTGAAAATATGATATTTGTGTCATTCTCAAAACTTTTGGCCATGACTGTAGACTCGACGGGGGGAGGCAGTTAATGTCATATACCTTGATTTTTTTTTTCCAAAGCATTTGATAGTGTGCCACATAAAAGGCTGGTACATAAAATGAGGATGCTTGGACTGGGGGAAAATGTGTGTAAGTGGGTTACTAAATGGCTCAGTGGTTGGAAACAGGGTTGTTATTGTTGGTACATATTCACACTGGTCTACTGTTAATAGTGGGGTAACCCAGGGGTCAGTTTTAGGCCCTCTTCTCTTCAATATATCTTTCCCTAAGTTCTCTTGGGGGACACAGAACCATGGAGTAAAGCTCCCTCCCATAGGATGTAGGAAACTAGAAAAAAATTTGGGCTTTACCCCTGACACAGGAAGAATGAACCAGTTTTACTAGTGTTCTTACTCCAAGAGGTAGAGAGCTGGACCTCTGTCCAGCAAAAGAAAGTGGAATTATATCTTCGGTCAGTTTATAACTGACACCCAGGATTCATCAGAGGACAGATTTGTTCTAAGCCCTCCACCATTGATCCCCGCTGCCAACTTGCTGTAGGGACTCACTTTAAAAAAGAAGCCTACTGCAGCCTTCTAGTGAGAAATCAGAAACTAATAAAGACAACTAACTGTAAGTAGCACACATTGGATACCCGTTTTTTTTTTTTTGTTTTTTGTTTTTTTTATCAAAACCATTGCCATCCTATCAGGAAACAGTTACCTTCCCTCACTGCCATGCTACCAACATTACCACTACCATCGCAGTTCATTACTGCCCAGTGTACTCATCCTACTCGCAACCGTCGTAATCACATTCCCACACATGTGTCACAGTCACCATTTTTACTGGAACACTTCCTGATGCGAAAATTTCCAACCAGCGCCTCATAATGACGCGACTTCCATTTTGTCTTTGTTAGAGTGTCCAACGTCACTTCCTGGCATGACAATACACAGAGATGAAGAAGGGCAGCAGTGACCATTTTCCCTGAAGCAGAAAGGCAGCAAGGGGGCACAGAGGACCCGAGTAAACTTCTTTTCCCTAGGGAAAAGAACTTATTAAATAGTAACATATTAACACTATTGGGGGGCATTGTTGTATAGATACTCTATAGTGATTGTTACACCCACAGCGGGATAACGATGTACCTAGAATGCACACAACTGGTAAAATCTGCACCACAAACCACACAGGATAGTACTTTTATTATAAATTGATCTAGATACATTGGAGGCTTTGGCAGGAAAGTGGCAAATGAGGTTTAGCACTGATAACTGTAAGGTTATGTACATGAGAAGAGAAAATGCATATCTAGATTATTTTCTAAATGAGAAAACACTTTGCAAAACAGACATGGATTTTACAAAGCACAGGTCAGACCACACATGGAACAC
The DNA here is from genome assembly GCA_019650415.1 of Pipa parva. Classification (NCBI taxonomy): domain Eukaryota; kingdom Metazoa; phylum Chordata; class Amphibia; order Anura; family Pipidae; genus Pipa; species Pipa parva. The sequence continues at coordinate 8,994 of WMED01028607.1, read as the reverse complement.
TGTGTGCAGTTTTGGGCACCGGTGCACAAGAAAGATGTGGTTGAGCTTGAGAGGGTTCAAAGGTGGGCTACTAAAATAATTAAAGGAATGAACAATATACAGTACCAAGGAAAATTATCAAAACTGGGCTTGTTTAGTGTAGAAAAAAGATTAAGGGGTAACCTAATAACTATGTATAAATATATTAGAAATCTCTCTCACAATCTATTTATACAAAGAATTGTAAGTATAACAAGGAGGCATCCTCTACGTTTAGAGGAAAGAAAGTTTCTGCATCTACATAGAAGGGGATTTTTTTTACTGTAAGAACAGTGAGGTTATGGAACTCTCTGCCTGTAGAAGTTATGGTTAATTCCATTAAAGAGTTCAAAACTGGTTTATATGTTTTCCTTCAGTGTAAGAACATTACAAGTTATGGGTTTTAGATAACTGAAGGTGGGATCTTGATCCAGGGAATTTATTCTGATTGATATGTTGGAGTCGGGAAATAATTTTTCCATAATATGAGGAAAAATGGCTGTGTCATCATGGGTTTTTTGCCTTTCGCTCAATCAGCACTGCAGGAAAATGGGCTGAACTGGATGGACTTGTTTCTTTTTTCAGCCTTATAAACTGTTACTATGTATACAGTAAGTCCAGCTTTTATACTGTCTAGATTCAAGGGGGTAAGTTATGTCTGACAACATACCTGGAGACCTTTGAACAGGTGCCCTCCATGTGATGCTGTATAAAACCACCAGTGAAGAGCTTTAACTATCTTGCCATTGACTTACTTGAGTTAACACTGGTGAGTTTGTCCACTTCTTTCAGTCATTTGCCAAGAGAAAAAGCTGACTATCCTATTTTCTCATGGTTAAACACCTAAAGAGAGAAATTGAATGTTACTCAGTAAGTCCAATAAGTCAAAGTCTGCTGAGGTTCTCTGCTAGTGGTTTTATGCCACCAGCAAAGAATAGGGCATGTCCCTTATAATATGTGTTCCTAGGTTCTCCTGGCTTGCATTTGTGCTACATCCATATGCATTCTTTGTTAACAAGTACAGATAGATCCTCTGTACCTACTCTGGCAGAGTAATATACCTCTTCAAATACTGTACATGTAACTTTATGTTCAGTTCAACAACAAGGAACCTTTAAATATCACATTGCTATACAGTATATGCAAGGGGAGATGTAAATATAAAATATTTTTTACAGTTCAAAACTGATAACCATATAATTAGAGTGGGATGATTCTTATATTTCTAAAATGAATAGATAACTTTGTTAGCTAACAAATTTAATCTGTATGGCCATACTAATTTACCAAATGAATTGGATGTATTTAGGCATACTAGGGACCTAAAGTAAATGTCTGTGTTTAACTGACCCATTTATGCCAGTTAGAAATGGTTCTGTAATGTAGTGATTACATTTTGCTAAATGAATAGATGCTGCAGCAGTATGAGGATTTTAAAACTACTTTTGCAAACCATTATCTGAACACTACTTTTAGTTGCATTCTAATTGTAATTTTCCCCCACTCCAACAGGTATGGAATTCGTCCAGAACATGTCATCATTTACGGTCAGAGTATAGGAACTGTGCCATCGGTAGATCTTGCTGCCCGCTATGAAAGTGCTGCTGTAATCCTCCACTCTCCTCTTACCTCAGGCATGCGGGTAGCTTTCCCTGACACCAAGAAAACTTATTGTTTTGATGCATTTCCTAAGTAAGTAATTGTTTGGTTTATGCAAAACTTTGGGTATTGCACACTACTTAATGGCTTTCAGACAAAATAATATATGGTTTTAAAGGAAAATTCTCATTTTTATTTTTAAACAATCCAATTTAAGGTGCATGAAACTGCACAGTTTTGAGATAAAGTTTTCAAAAATGTTGTATTTAAAGCCTTGTTTCTACTTGTAACTCAAAGTAAGAAGTAGAGCTATTCCTGGACTACACTCTCGTAACATTGAGACAAACTACTTAAAAATCTCCCCATTCTTGTAAATTATGTAAACATATAAAACATGTAGGTGGTTTTGATTGGTCTATCACTTAAGTTGGAAAATACAGGTGGCTTGCTGGCTTTTACCTAAAGACCATTGGGACCTGTTCATAGGTGGTTAGCAATGGCAGAAGCGAAATTTCAAAATGTCTAGTGTATCCTAAGGCTAAGCTTTGATGAGACAAAGCTGTTCAATCTTCCCTGTAATTTAGACTTAATATCTTGATTCATACAATTGACTTCTTTTTTTTTTTTTTTTGAAAAACATTAACTGAATCAGTACTTAGTGTCCCTTGTACATATAAATGTGAATGAAAGCTTTTTTTGGATTCACCTCTCTGCATCTATCCACTACCTACAATGACTGATGCTATTTTAAAAAAAGCTGGAGTAATACACCTACATAAAGCAGGTCATGTCTACAGAAACCTTTAACAACACATTTATGCATATAGAATACATTTTTAGTGATAACTGATGTTTATCCCAGAGAAATTATCTGACTTTTGTTGTATGTTTCCAGTACAATGCTGATACCTGGCTTTTTCTTTTTGTAGCATTGATAAAATCTCGAAGATTACTTCCCCAGTCCTGATCATACATGGTACAGAAGATGAGGTCATAGACTTTTCTCATGGTCTGGCACTTTTTGAACGCTGTCAAAGGCCAGTGGAACCATTGTGGGTAGAAGGAGCTGGACACAATGATGTGGAACTTTACGGACAATATCTCGAGCGATTAAAACAGTTTGTCACACAGGAACTAGTAAACTTGTAAACTACTTTGTCGAAGAGCGACCTATAGGGCAAGGAAGATTTGCGACACATTTCACAACAATGAAATGCAACTGTTCCTAGCCTCCAATGGGTTTAGCAGACCATTTTTCCTAATAATTATTCATTTGCTAGACTGTGAGCCATAGAAAAGTACTTTTCTTACCTGAAGGTCTGTTTGCAAATCCTATCTGTTGCCTTAACAGACATACAGGTAATGATTTGTTAACATCACTAATTAGGGTTTTTATACCAGTATTACAATGTGGAATAACACTATTGTGTAGTCAGGCTTCTCTCTAGGTCACTTGATTTATGCGAGAACTTCACTACTTTATTTTTGTGCCACCAAGAGATCTGACAAGCAGCTATTCCTATTATCCACATGACAGATAAAAACCTATTCAGGATGTGCAAAGATAATACATGGAACATAAATGACTTTCTTAATGAACAAAAAGAGCTTTTGCTGGAAAGGATTTCATGTTTTGTTTTGTTTTTTATTACAAATCCTCTACATATTTCTGCATATCCTCCCAAATTTAGCATTTTTTGGAAACAAAAACCTTTTTTTTTTTTTTTTTTTTATTAGCTGAAAAAGAGGTGCATAAAAAGGTTTTTATAACCTGTGAAATCTAAAACATATCAATTTTTAAATCATTTTGCCAAATGCTTTAGAATTGTGGTTTAAATTGCCAGTTTTTGCAATTGTTTTCAGAATTCTCTACAGCACATATATAATGTGTTAAAGGGCATTTTATTGCTGAATAATTGACAAGCTCTAATTCTATCTACTGAATTATGTTTGCACTTTGTACTATTATAGAGAAATGTTTTTCAATTCATGCCTGAAAGTAGACCATTATTTTGCCATAAATGGCAGCTTTGGAAAGAGATCCGTGGCAGGTGAACAGAAAGCTTTACTGGTTTGAATTTGTAGCTAACTACTGTGGAAAAGGTTGGGTCAGTTTATAGAATTTTTTCTTTTTTTTTTGTTAATTATCTTCAACTCCTTCTTTACCACTGGTACTAACATCAAATTGTGTACACTGAACCCCTTAGCCATGCAGAACTGTAAGAGGTGGAAAAAGTAGATCCATTGTCGTTTCTGTTGCTGAGCAACTATATGATAAAGTCTAAACCACTCCACCATTCAAGACAGAAGAAAAGAATTTGTCGCTCACTGAAGACGGCAGGAGATTTCAGAGCAGCCAGCCCTGGGCTGCATTCCATGAATTTCAAAATGGCATCTTCTTTTTCTAAAACAGACTCCATAAAACAGTTGCCACTTCTCTTAGCTGTGTTGCTGTTTTGCATAATTAATTTTCTGTTAGAATGTATTTGCACTGAAACGCCTATGTCACAAGCAGGTGCTTTTAAATGTTGGAAGAGACTATAAGCAAGCTATAGGTAAGAGACCTGACCAGGTGCATGCTAACATTGGCAAAGATTTAGTTTTCTTCTGTTAGCATGCTTTCCATGGCTCTGCCCTGGCAATATGGGTTTTGGACTCCCGGTTATTAAACCTACATGAATAGGGCAAGCATTATTTCATAACAGTGGGTTAAATTGGAATGATGGACTATTAGACTGTTTTGTATTGTCTTAGTACAAATTTTTTTCCCCATTTGTTTTTCTTTTGTAACTCCCCTTTCCTTAAGTGAGTTTACTTTAAATAAATTTATCAACAATGAATGCAACTAAAATTAAGGATACATAAATTTAATTTGTGAATGAATATGAAATACACTGTGTTTATATACATACATATATATATATATCTAAAGGCCTTATTTAGTGTAACAATTATTGTGGATGTCTGGGATTGTAGACAATATATAAAAGAATTGAATTTGGTCAGATGTTACTAGTAAACTAATACAAATCTATGAGACATTGTGACTTTATTCTACAATGAAATGGTAAAACTCACCTTCCAAAAAACATGTGAAATAATGTACATAAAATACATTTTTATACTGAGTTTACCCATGCCTGTAACTGAACAAGTTTGTAAGTATTCCAACAAATTTCAGAAGGACGTCACTGAAACACTTCCCTTTCAGTGTTTATGACCGACTTTATTAATCAGAATGTTAAGTGTACCTGCAGCTGATTGAACAGGTGCAAAATCCAGTCAAATGCAAGTAAACGACCCCGCAGTGCTAAAGGGGCTGGACTAAGTGGTGTAACTTAAATTTTCAAAGATAAATTACAGTAGGAAATTAAAATTGTTTTGTATTTTCACTAAACTTATAGCTGTCAACATGAACTGTTAATATCCTGTTGCCAAAAAGTATAACAAGTTATTGTTGTAGGAATGCACACCAGTTATGTAGTTTTATCATAATTGTGGTGCAACTACATAACTGGTGCGCATTCCTGTAGATGTATGGCGACATCCATTGCAATTTATAGGAATATAGGTAGCTCTGCACAAAGAGAAAGCTTCAAAGTAATACCTTATTTATTAGACTATCATAAATGCTGGAAAATTAACCATTTCAAGGGGGTCTCAGCCTGAAGTAGGCAGCACCAGCACGCAAGATGGGGTTGGTGATATCTTCCTACGTATGTAGCTCCAACCTGCAGTGGAGAGGAGTCTTTTAAATTGTTGGAAGGGCAAGAAGGGAAACAACCTGCAGACAATACTATTATCCCCACTAGTATATATCACTGACGCTATGCAGTTTCTGCCACTTAAATTACCCCAGATACCCAAGGGCTGTGCAATTTTTCCACAAATATGCCACGAAGTACCAGGTTATTTGCATAGCTGTGCTATGATTCACCATTGACGTCCCTCCCTAAGATATGTCTAGATGAAGGTGCCCTATGCAATACCTAAATGTCACTATTAAAATAAAGTTTTGTTGTTTTTAATATCCTATTGTATCTAGGATTAGTTATTTTGTGGTTTTCTTTTTTCTTTTCTTTTTTTCTCTTATGAATTTTGTAATTATTTTATTTTGAAAATCTCTCTGCTTTGTTGTTTAAAGAACCAGTGACACCTGAAAAAGGAAAATCCCATTAGAATTTGTATTTAAAGTATTCCCACATCGTTCTGACATTACTAATGGATAGGATTCTGAAACTGAGGATTGTTTTCTCCATGCTGTTTAATCAGAGTTTTAGTTGGTCTGATTTTCACAAGGTCAACTGAACATAAGTAACATTTCTAGTGTCACTGGTCAGATATTACAAAGGTAATATCAATTGGTGGACTCCTTAATAATTTATATGTAAGTCAGCCTGATTTGTATGTTACACTCAAATAATGCTGGTCAGAACCTTGTGAAATAATCTGCCATTCATAAAATATCTATGGTGATAATAGACCCAAATGGGGATCATAAAATTCTTGGAGGGCCACATTTGGCTTCTAGTTGACATCTGGGTCTTGCCCTCTTTGTGTAAAATATACATAAAAGCTATATTTTATATTGGAAAAGATGTGTAGAAAAAAATATGTATTAATGGAAGCATGTACAGAAAAGACTTTATGGGAAGTCTCAATTAGATTCTATGTATTTCTTAAGGAAAACTTTTCCTTTGTGTTTGAAAATGGAAATATTAAGTAGTTAATGTATGTTTATATTTTTGTTAAAGGGCTAGCACTTTTTTATTATTTATTATTATTTTTTTTAATCTAACACTTAGGGTACTATGGTTGGTTGTCTTCTCTCCAAAGGACACTTTGCAAACACATGGATACATTTTATGATGCTATATAAACGTACAAAATATGTGCTTTTTTATAAATTGCTGGTCGTAACATTTTTTTTTTTTTTGTTAAACTATAAATTCTACCTAACAGACATTAGGTAGCATTTGTTTTATACGAGAAGCCTGTAAAAAAAATTCTTCTGTTTGTTTTAATGTCTATGTTACTCTAGGGACATATTTTATAAAAATCATAAAAAAGTTTTTCATCTGGTATATCAATATACTTTCAATTAGGCAGAAAATGTTGATTATTGTCAATATCGATATTTATCTGAGCTTTTTTTATTGCTGGAAAGTGTTACCTTGGTTGAGGGTTGCGAAAACCCATTATTCCCCTATAGAGATGATTTAGAGATATAGTTGGAAAAGCTCTGTTGAAAGTAATGAAAAGTGTGGTACTATTAATGCATCAATATTGATTCAGTTTTATTTGCCACTACATAAATTGAGGGGAATCGAAAAAGCAGCAAAAATAAGTGATAGCCTGGTGAAAAGTAGTGAAACAGAATGAATTGCGGAAAATAGGTTGAAATGACCTTTATAAATTTTCCCCTTTTAAGTGCTATTTTGTTCATAATATTTATAGAAGAGCATTATTGTAATTAACTGAAGCTTAAAACTTGGACTGGAAATCCAGTTTGTAATCAGAGTAACAGTATTATTTTAACTACATGTAAATGTTAAACACCAGCATACCTGATCCATCATTTTCAGCAAAATTAGGCCAGATAACCTATATAGATATACTTTGAGAAGATAATATGAAAAACCTGCAAAATACAAATAGCAAAAAGTGGGAGACGAGGGCTTACAGGCTGATACAGAAACCAAATGAGCATCTATGCCCATTTTGCATAGAGTTTTTACACAAAGACGACAATGAGTCATTATCGGCTTCAACACAGATTTTCTTTCAAGGTTTGAGAGTTTTCCTATTTATCTTAATTTACAGATAGTCTGGATATGCTTAAAGACCTATTGATGTAACTCGGAAAACTTTAATTTGTTTGCAATAATACTGATAGTTTTCCACCATTCCCTACACAAGTTGACCTGATAGATATTACACCTATTAATATACATATGTTACCATGATGTTCCTAAGGACCAAGTGGAAAGAAAAGAACAAGGATTGTGTGTTTGCTTTGTGAAACTGTTTTGACGTATAACAATGTAATACCATCCATACCACAAGCTGGTTCACTGACCATACCCACCAGATGGTCATGGCTAGGTAATGGAATTGCAGAGACCACACTCATACTGCCGTTATGGCCGCGCTGAGTTCCAACAGGTATAAATCTGAATGGTTATCATTTGTCAAGATAATACCATAAGATGAACAACTTTTTGAAAGAGACACCACAGGTATGTTGAAGCTGAAGAACCAGCACAAAAATCCCGGGCAAGGAGTTTATAAGACTGCCTATTACACTTTAATAATAAACCAGGACTTGAGTAAGAAACCAGAATAACAAGAACACAAATTCTAGGTAGGACTAAACTAGAAAACCAGGTGTGCTACATTCCCCCCCGCAGTATTACTCCTCGCTGCTAACTTTCTATACTGTTAAATCAAGACAATTCTAAAATCAGCAATTACATATGGATTTATAATGCTCAAAATAAAGAAAATTATTTTGATGCAAAGTAGTAGAAGATGTATATATTTATTACTGGGCTTGTATATATAACAGGTGAGAAAATACAGCTTACATTAAAATAGCTTTTTGAGTTTTGAATAAACTTCTAGTTTTGCTTTCAAGTGATTGGTACAGTGTAACAATGAATTTGCAAAGGAAGAGAAGGAAAGTCATTATCTCTGAATAGTGCAGTGTACTGTATATCACTATTTTTTTCTGATATTTCATTCTACCACGTTTAATGCGTTTTACAACAAAACCGAATACCTTTGACAATATAAAAAATATAATGCAAACACAATGTGAAAAGATAGGCTGAACAATCCTGCCATCCATTCTTTTAATCATTAAAATCAAATGGTGAGGGTGGATTGAGGCAACTATGATAACTAGGGCTTATTTTCAGCCAGGTTTCCAACCTTGTACCTTTTATATTGTCTGTAAATTGATTAGACTGCACATTTGATAAAGGGTCTGTGACCCGAAAACATGTAATGGCTTTAAATAAATATTGTAGCATTGCTACTTGATTCACTGAAGCTACCTAGTATTTTATTTCTATTTGTGAATAAATTAGTGTTGCTGGGAAATCTGGTGTTTTTTGTTTTAAGAAAAACTGCACATATGATTACCAGTCTGGCCACTGAGCTTTATATTGTTAATGTTTCGATTTTAATTCATGAGTTTCTTCTAGATGCCATTGAACAGAAAATTTCATCAAGTTGACCCTCTTACTTGTTCACTATGACTTAAGTGAAAGAGATAGCACTTGCATTTATTTCAGACAGGCATTTTGGAAGACCTAGGGGGTAATTCAGCAAAGTCCGAATTGTCGCGTTAAGGTGTGAATTTGCGTCTATTCT
>WMED01028606.1:0-10420 GCA_019650415.1 Pipa parva | reverse complement strand
TTCCATGCCGCCCTTTTGTGTCATTCTATTTTTATATTAGTGAACTAGTATTGCATTCGGATTAACACAAATGGAACCTGCATATATTTATTAACTGTTTTTGTTTTATTTTTTTACCAATGAGGTATCAGCGTATATATTTACATAAACCATAGGGACTATGCCAAAGGACTTTTTAGAATATTTATATTAGATAATTCCAACCGTTATGTTAGCATCTGGCTAATCTAGCAAAAACTTGGTAATTGGCTAAAGTGCAAAAGCATCTTTGCATGAATTAATGACATTAAGCTGGGGAAGTCACAAATTTGCTTCTCTTTATTGGCTAAGCATAGAATAGGCTTGGCTAACAAGCTAATGACTATGGACAATGGTGGGTTAATGATTCAACATAGTCAGTCAAATAGTAGCAGGATGCAAAGTGATGTGAATTCAACCAGTGAAGGGCAGTGGCATCATCTTCACCATATCTCACTAACTGTATATAAGTTAAAATTACATGAATTTCCATGTCATCTTGTCCTTAGGTCATGTTGTCACTTGATTTTTGTCTTTATTATAACTTTAGAATGTATAGTCACCCTGAGCCCTGCCATCAACTCCTTAATTTGACACTCTGATCCGGCTAAGTCAAACAGATGAATTTGGAGCAGTGCACATGTCCTAATTTGGCACTTAGAAAAGTGATGAAAAGAACTTTGTAAGTCCACTATCACTGGAAGCATTGAAATTCTCAGAGTTTGCTCAATACACAAATAATGGGAAGCAGCAAATAGATGCAAATGCAGAGCTTTACGCAACTATTTTGACTTTAGATAATAACCTCCGTTATGTGGAGATGACAGTTTGTGAGCCAGCCTGCAGTTTGAAAATAAAGATTCAAAAATAACCAACAAAAAAAGTCAAAAAGCCCATCATAGAACTTCACTGTACAACCTAACATATTGCTTCACTGAATAACCTAAAAGGAACTTCACTGAACAATCTAATGTGGAACTTCACTGAACAACCTAACATAGAACTTCACTGAACAACCTAACGTAGAACTTCACTGAACAACCTAACGTAGAACTTCACTGAACAACCTAACGTAGAACTTCACTGAACAACCTAACATAGAACTTCACTGAACAACCTAACGTAGAACTTCACTGAACAACCTAACGTAGAACTTCACTGAACAACCTAACATAGAACTTCACTGAACAACCTAACGTAGAACTTCACTGAACAACCTAACGTAGAACTTCACTGAACAACCTAACGTAGAACTTCACTGAACAACCTAACATAGAACTTCACTGAACAACCTAACATAGAACTTCACTGAACAACCTAAAAGGAACTTCACTGAACAACCTAACGTAGAACTTCACTGAACAACCTAAAAGGAACTTCACTGAACAACCTAACATAGAACTTCACTGAACAACCTAACATAGAACTTCACTGAACAATCTAACGTAGAACTTCACTGAACAACCTAACGTAGAACTTCACTGAACAACCTAACGTAGAACTTCACTGTACAACCTAACATAGAACTTCACTGTACAACCTAACATATTGCTTCACTGAATAACCTAAAAGGAACTTCACTGAACAACCTAACGTAGTAAAGGGCTAGGAGATTTGAAAAGGGTTATTATCTGAGCCTTGCCAGAGTACTGACCCATGGCTGCTGGTGGGTGTTTGGTTCAGTCTTGATCACTTCAACTATTACCTTCCCTCTCACTCCACTGGAAAAAGAGAGTACTATCATGGACTACCCTATATTGGCATATTCTTCCCATCATTTTTAGATATATAGTTAATCTTTTTTATACTTGCAGTTGCCACTTGGAGTGAAAAAAACAATATTCTAGGGAATATTGCATTTCCATACTCTATGCATCAAGCTGGCATAAGTCTTCCCATTTTGAATTTACCCTCCTAATCACTAAAAAGCCAGAGTTCTATAAAGTCGATGCAGTTCTACACTTTTAGTTATGGTGAAAAAAAATTAAATTGCAGCTGTAGCCCATAAAAGAGAGCCTTCCATAAAAATGTTTATATCTGAGAATAGATCATAAAGGTGACAATTTTCTGTAATATTCTCAATAATTCTGAAAAAAAAATATACTTCTCTAACAAGTAAAACAACAATAATCCTTAATTTTATTGCCTGTAAAATATGACATGTGAATATTATTTGTGTATGAAGAACTAATGAACTTTCCTTAAAATCCCCAAAATTATTTCTCTAAACCCAAGCACTAAAAAAAAAAAAAATATAATATGTGTGCAATATAATATCATTTACAAAAATTCCAGCATCCACAAAAAGGTATAGGTGATTTCTTCCACATATTAATTTATATTTCAATTTAGAAAAAGAGAGAATTTATATTCTAGAAGATTATATTTAAAGGGACACTCCAGCCAAAATTGAAAAAAAAAAAAACACATATGTTAGAATATACTAATTACTAAATTTTATTAAATGCATTTAATTTTCAATTTTGGCCATAAAATACATTTTAAAAACCGTATAGAAGTGCTATCCAGCACTTCCTTGTTGGTGATTCCATCTTCTTTCTGTGCCGGCGACTCTACAGTGTCCTGTTGAAGCAGTTCAGTTCAGCTGCATTCTCCTCTGCTGCTGCACTCCTGTGAAGCCCTGCACCAGAATTTCCTAATAGTCACATGGGAGAGCATGACATTATCAATGCATCCTGCCTTGATGATGTGCACGTGAAAATTAAATGCATTTAATAAAAGTTAAGTAATTAGTATATACTAACATATGCGTTTTTTTCAATTTTGGCTGGGGACCCTTTAAATAAAATCTTCTAATAGTGTCTGATGTTTATTTCATTGAACTAAAACCATATTTGTCTTTATGTGTTATATCTCGTACCAACTCCCACTCACATAAGATTTGTTGCCAGTAGCTTTTCCAGGATCTTTGCATTGGTATTTAAAAGCTAAATTGGCTTATACAAATCTATAAGCAATTGATCTTTTCCCTGGTTTTAATAGAAGCAGTCCTGATAACATAACTTCTGAAAACTTTGAAAGTTCACATGGTTACCCATGGGTCTCAGAAGTGATTCTTGATGCCAACTCTTTAATAATGGTTTTCAATTCTGAAATGTTAATGGAGCCTTTAATAAGAATCAATGTTCTATGGTAATTTTACAGAATTCTACTTCCTACAGAACTATTCTAAACTATTTAATTTAACAAACGCAAAGAATAAAAAAATAATTTGTTTTGAAATTGCAGTCATTTCTGCATTGTTTCTAAAGTTATTATCATCTTTTATGGTTGCATCCCTTTTATGTTATATAAACACACACAGTAGTGTAATGTGCTGTCCCAGCTAAGGGCAAAATTTATTAAACCACTCTATGTCTTTCCAAGTTTACTGGGAGAAATATTGCATTGTTCTCATGAGATTTCTCTTTCATTAATAGCATGTCTACCTTTCCATCGAAAATTTTGAAAAATCAGGATTGAAAACTCAATCCTGAAATCTGAAAAGAAATCTCGTGAGAACAATGAGAGATTTCTTTTGGTAAACTCGGAAAGACCCAGAGTGGTCTTTCTGAGTTTAAGAAATTTCGCCCTTTAAGTCTCCCAACATGGATTCATTTATTCTATATTGTATTTAGTGTTATACCTGTTGCACACCATGATTATTATGATTTACTGCCACCCTGTGACCATTGTTATATTTGGTTATGTAAGCAATTAATAATGTGCTTTCCCATATGATTTTGTTTTGCGCTACCCCTCCTGTTCTGTGAGGTCATATTGACTTTATGCAGTACTTTTTCTGTTCAGCAGACATGTAACAAAAAGCTGGAGATAAGAATTTGCTTTGACCTCTATGTCATTCTCAAGAAGCTTTAAATGCCATTTCTGAAGGTACAGGTACACGATACAGTTAATAAATCATGTAGCATATCCAATAAATCATGAATCATCAAAATCAACAAATCATCATATCAATAAATCAATATCCAACATATCATGAGTTCACTATCTTCCATTGCTTGTATAGAGATTGCTGTTTCACGAGATTTCTGTAACTTACATTGTGGCAAAATATGCACTGTAACCCTCCTTGGTCCTGGTGTATGATCAGCATCCAATGTGCAATATGTACACAACACAGGAGAGAAAAAGTTGAATGGAAAGGGGAAAAGCAGAGTGGGAGTGGAAAGTTGTATAGGAGGGTGCTTCTAACAGAGAATTGATTGTTTCCTGAACAAAGTATAAGAAGTGTACTGAAGAGCAATTTCAATTAAAAAAGAAGTGTTACTTATCCGCCTTTAATGTAAAAGCCGTTCAGATAATATGAATCCCTGTAAAGCTCTTGAAAGGCAGTCATTGTTTTGAATTTTTTTTCCTGGGGTGATGAGGGAAGTTGAATATTTTTGGCTCTTAGCCAGGTTCACTCTTACTGAGACAGGAGTAGATTATCTCAAAGAGGATCCCTGGTTAAGAACATACATTCTATTTTGTGGTATTTTATGGTATGTTGATGTTTATGTCAATCCAATATGATTACAAATCCACAAAGGAACCTTTTTTTCTTTAGGACCTCATGAGGACATGGAAAAGTGTAAGGAAGATATTAGTAGTAAATGAAAAGGAGTTGGTTACTATTTCATACAATTTTATCTTCCCCCTCTGTGAGATCTCTTCTCTAGGTCTTTGGTTTATTGAATGCTATTCTGTGATCGTTGCAGTTGGTCACAAGGCTCCCAGTTCCTGTGAACAATATAATAGCTTTGGATAACTTTGGCTGGTACTGGGAGAGGATTTGTGATCAGAATCATATTGTAAAGACTCCGTTATTTTTACTGAGTGCACGCTCTAGAGCTCATTGAGAAGTGGTTTATTTCTAGATATCATGACTAGCATTATGTTCTGATAATGAGAAAATTATTTTAAATGGATTAGACCTGTTAAAACTGCAGGTTGTCCACTGTGTGAGACACAGAGCTGAGGCATCAATTTTAATTAAGATCTGTATTTGGAATTTAGGAAATTTTCTATTTGGAGTTACATTCCAATCAGAAGTGGTTAATCTTGGGAAACTACTGTAGTAGACATTCAGAGTTATTCACTAAGGTGCAAATTCGACTGTCAAATTTGCAAACAGCGGATTTCCATAGCAAATTCGTGACAATTTCCCCATTGTAAAGTCGTGACAATTTTTTTATGTAATATTGCGACAATTTTCCCATAATAAAGTTGCAACTCCGACAATATTCTCATTATAAAGAAGCAACTTCAACAGTAGCAGCCTATTATAACTGTCTTTGGGGAGAATTCACGATAGTGCGAAGTGAGGTGCGTAGTCTTCTCCTCACTTCGCACTGACTGATATGCGCTCACTGATGTCCTGCACGCGGACATCAGTGAGCGCTTTAAAGGGATTCCAGTCTCGGCGAGACCAAAAGAGTCGCTTCGCTGAGACTGGAATCCCTTGAAAGTGCTCGCTGATGTCCACGTGCAGGACATCAGCGAGCGCATATCAGTTAGTGCAAAGTGAGGCGAAGACTCCGCACCTCACTTTGCACTATTGTGAATTCCCCCCTTAATCTGGTGAATTCGCACCTATACGCAACAATTTGGACTTTGGTGAATAACCCTCTATCTCAGCATGAAAGTTTCTTTATTTTTTCTTTGAACCACAATTGCTGGAGTCATCTGGGAGGCATCATGACCGGGCTAACCCGGAGGTCAAAGGCCCTGCATATACATGCCCAGGTCGTTACACTACTTCTTAATATGTATTGTTTCCTTGTTATTTCACTATCCATGCCTTTTCTCGCTGTTGTTCAAATATTCTTCAATTTGGACAATTTGAACTTAACATAGGAGAAGCTCCTATGTAGTAGTGGAGCAATCCTCCCTCAGGACCCATTGTGGACATCTTCATGGGGTGGGAGGGCATCCTCTATTTATGATTTTGTAGGTTCCATTCTTTATCACTTGATAAAGGGCCTCTGTATGGTTTGAAATGTTGCGGTAAACTAAAATGTTATCCTTGAAGCATTGCTTCAGCTCTCTACCTTTTTATTATTGCAGTTTTTGTGTTATTTTAGGAATGCATTGCACTTGAGTTTGGAATGCCACTGTCCTTCTAACTCGCAGCATTATCACTCCCAGCAGGTCAAAGTTTAGCAACACAAACTGTTAGCTTTTGGCTTTTCCTGCTAGTGTTTAAACAGACAAATGCTTTCTTACATTTTTTTTACTACAGAAACCTTACTTCTAAAGCTACCAGGTTACAAAAAAAAAAAAGAGTACCTTGACCAGCCCATGTCCTTTTCTAGAAATACAAATAACACATAATAGTGTAAATACAGCACTAAAAACAATAATATAACGAATTACTTGAAAGATAAAAAATCCATAAATCAGTGAAAACACTTGTCCGTCATAGGGGGTAATTCATCAAGCAGCGAAGTGAGCTATGATGTGTTCGGCTCACTTCGCAAATGGTAGTATGCGCATGCTGATGTCCTGTACACGGACATCAGCATGCGCATTAAAGGGATTCCCGTCTCAGCGAGGCAACTCTTTTGTTCTCACCAAAACGGGAATCCCTTTAACGCGCATTCTGATATCCGCGTACAGGACATCAGCATGCGCATACTACTATTAGCGAAGTGAGCCGAACGCATCGTAGCTCACTTCACTGCTTGATGAATTACCCCCATAATCTTCTCAGCTGCTCCTAAAATTGACAAGGCAATCCACTACTTTGCCACACAATTAGGATAACACATGGGAATGTCACAGAGCCTCAGGAGTGATAAATACACCCCACGTGTGTGCAGCTCTAGAGGGGAGAAACGTATTCACTTATCATTGCATTCTCTGCTTTGGAGCTTCACACACGTGGAGTGTATTTATCACCTTAACTACTTCACAATATTACACTATTTTTGTTGTTGTTTTTCTCTTGTTTTATGCGCTCCTGAGCTTCACAGAGAAGGCTGTGTGGCATTTCCATATGACATCCTTTTATTTTGATATTGGAACAAATCAGTAACTTCTAATATCCTTAAAAAGTACAACACAAGATTGTCAGGTATTCATTTTTCAGTAATTAAAGCTGTAAAATTGTTTGATCTGAAAATGTGAGTTGAGATCACTTAAGAGGAAAACCAATTAGTTTTATACAGTACTGGGCCTAGGAAAGGAAGACCTCAATCTATTTCTCACCTTACAATACAGAGACAAGGTTGACTACGAAGCAGTTGGAGTAGACTCTTGGGGGAACTCACCGAAGTGCGAAGTGAGGTGCGGATCCTTCGCCTCACTTCGCACAGACTGTTATGCGTTCGCTGATGTCCTGCACGCGGACATCAGCGAACGCTTTAAAAGGATTCCAGTCTTGGCGAGAGCCAAGGGGTGAATTCCCCCCTTGATGTAGGTAACTCCGGCATATGTGAGAACCCAATATAAGTACTTCTATGAGTATGCTTAGGATGAACAATTGCCATGTATTCCCATGGAAACAGAATTTGGATGCAATAAATATTGGTTTATTTAATTTGCCCAGCAGAATTACATTTTTTAGATTAAAAAAATACTTTTTTCCATCCAGTTACTTTATCACTTAGAAAAGTAGTAATACAATTTGTAAATATATTTAACAAGTCTGATTATGAAACTTTAACTATGTGTTTTCTCCCAGGCACTTATAGGTTTATGGTTTATGACCCAATATTTCATATACATACCAAGAGCCAAGTCAGGTGATCATGAGTGCCCTGCATAGTTTACAGTATATACTGTATGGTATATATATAGTATATATCCTATATTTACACTATGAGCACTGAAGGGCAGACTCACTTTATTGGGAGTTGGTAATTCCTGTTATCTCATTAAGTGAGTGTAAATATTATAGCAATACTGTCATCATTTCATCATACTTTAATGATGTTAAAGTTACATATAAGACATCTGCTTTACATTTTTGTACTAAAGAGAAACGTGGACTTCTAGCATGTAAGGTCTGATTTCACAGCTTTTTAAACAATAATGGGGGTCATGTCTCTACCCCTACCCTACGTATTCCAGGAAATGTAGATTTACAGAATCTGAGATAACGGCTGTACCATTTTGCCAAATCACAGGGGTAGGCAGCTGTATATCATATTGTATATTGTAAATGCTACCCTACAAACGGAACAATTTTTTTATTAACAAAGTTAAAGAGGTGAAGTCAAAACTAAAGATAAACCTCTGTATTTAATCATTTGAACTCTTATTCCTTATACTGGAGGCAAATGGCAGGAAAGCAAATAGTTAACAAATTCACAGCCTCCCTATGCAGCATGTGTATTTACTAGGTATGTAAATAAAAAGCAACACTTTGGCACTACTAGTAATGGGACAGCTTAAACCAATCTTACCAAATAACCCCTTCAACCAGGGTTACAGTGGAAAAATATACCCTGCAGGGATGTATCCCAATAAATTGTACCCTAGAGGAAAAGGTTTTTAATTAGTATTTAGTAAAGCAAAGCTGTGAACTGGACAAACTGATCTGCAAAGGGGTGAACTGGACAATCTGTTCTGCAAAGGGGTGAACTGGACAATCTGTTCTGCAAAGGGGTGAACTGAACAAACTGATCTGCAAAGGGGTGAACTGGACAAACTGTTCTGCAAAGGGGTGAACTGGACAAACTGATCTGCAAAGGGGTGAACTGGAGAAACCAGATGTTTTATGGAGCTTCCCTTATAGCTGTAAAACTCCACACCTCCGTATAGATAATAATGATGAGTCCAGGTTCCTGCTGTAGATTTCATTGCTTATATGTAGGCGGTTTGCATTTAAAAAATTATTTTATAGGTTAACGTTATTAAAAGGAATGTTTTGTAAACCTATGGTTTCCAAAAAAATCTCTTGTAGACTAAAATGATGAGAAATCCATTTATTTCAGTGGTAGTCTTTTAACAGATCTGATGACTGGTGCATGACTGCCTAAAAAATGACACAGTCTGCAGCATGCATCTAAGTAGATTACTAACTAGCATTGCACTGATGTAATCTGAGATTGTATCACATCTCCCTACTGTATTTCTTCTAAGTCTCCCTGAATGCTGGGAGATAGGATTGCAAATGCTGTACAACTACAGTTCTATGAGCATCTTGAGGAAGCAGAGAATAATCTGCATCACAATACATTTTTTTTTCCCAGACTGGAGATAAAAACAACTTTTTTATGCGTTTGTAACAGAAAATTTGGGTGTGTCTATAATATTTTAAGGTTTAGGAATTTCTTGGTATTTTGCTCCCTCTAGTGTTTAACTTTGATACAGTTTAACTGAGATTATTATAAATAAAAAGATTTGTTTGCACCATATAACAATGCATCCTGCTTTATAAAATATCATTAAAAAAAGTGGTTTACTTTAAAAAAGAAATAGTTGTAGTACTTTGAAATTTGGGAGTGTGTAGACTTTATGGGTTTGGGTTCAAAAGTTGCTTTTTTATGGATCAGCACCGGAGCTCTCGCCCTTGGGCAGTGATGCAGGATTAACACTGGGCTCCCCACTACCCTGCAGATGAAGCGTTCTGCGCCCCCTTGATCATATAAGGATACTTACCAGGATTGGGGGATGCAGGATGCAGACATTGTAGTAGAAGTGCTGGGACCCCTGGAGGATCAGACCCTGTCACAGCTATGACCCCTACTGTTTTGTGCCCTGAATGTAACAGGTGTAAGTCCTAACTGTACTTTCCACCCTATAACCAGAGCATCAGCAGTATATAATTATCCTCTGAAAAGTAATGAGTGAAAAAGACTTCATATCTGTCTATCGGGATTTTTCAGAAGTGCCAAATTTATGCTGGGAGGTATGGTTTCAGATTCTGTAGACCTAGGCAGAATTGCATCATCCTGAATGCCTTGAGTTAGCAGAGGGAAATTTTTAATCCAAACTGGCTGCTCATACAACTGTGTCCAGATTGGTACTGTGCACAACATACTGTATGTGTTTGTAACAGAGAGGTACTGCTCAGAAAATCTGTATCATGCTTTTTAACAGTGGATCTCAAACCTATCCTTAGACTTCACCAACAGTGCCTGTTTTATGAGTAAATCCACGTAGCAGAACTGATCAATGTCTTTGATTTCTCTTCACTTTAAAGACCCATCTTTGCTGCTGTGTGGCTATCTACAAAACAAGGTGAGGCCTGAGGACAGGTCTGAGAACCACTGATCTATAAGATCTATAATGTAATGTATTGCTCTGATTTGGGTGTGTCAGTATCATTTTAGATGGCTCTGCTGAAAACTACAGATTGAGTCTAACTGAAGAAAGATCAGAGACAGTAGGCAGCTGTAATGACTCAGAACCAAGATTAAAGGGAGTAGGAGGATGCTGGCGTATACCACAC
>WMED01028604.1:0-10421 GCA_019650415.1 Pipa parva | reverse complement strand
CCAGCACAAACATAGCACAAACATTTGACACCAGTTTTGTTTGATTTGGTTAATGTGGGGTGGCTGGCTGACCTTTTGACCTCTGTAAACTTTTATTAATATCTTGGAAACCGTAGCGGCACAAACGAAAATTTTTGCTGCACAAACCAGCACAAACATTTGACAACAATTTTGTCTGATTTGGTTAATGTGGGGGGGCTGGCTGACCTTTTGACCTCTGGAAACTTTTATTAATATCTTGGAAACCGTAGCGGCACAAACGAAAATTTTTGCTGCACAAACCAGCACAAACGTAGCACAAACGATTGAAACCAGTTTTGTTTAATTTGAACAAGGTTGGGGGGCCAACTTCACTCAGGTCACGCGTGACATTTTGGCCTGATATCACGTACGCGTGTCACGTGATGACGTTCTGCCCCAATGTCACCATGCAGGAACCCTATATAAAGGGACCTGCAGTCTCTTCCGGCTTCAGCAGTGTGTTCTCGTCGTTCGACCCCCAAAGGGGTCACGACCCACAAATGAGAACCGCTGCATTAGACAGTAATATATTCCTATAGACCTGTAAGAATGAAGTGTCCTTTCTTATTTGATTAATAAAATATTTCTTACAAGTTTAGGCCAGGGTCACACTAGCTGTTCTTCAGCTGACCTGGAAAAATAGTCTCCATTGTTTCCTGTGGGATAATTCACACAGGTTACTGAGTTTTGCACCATTGACAATAATTCAGAGTTCAGCTGAAAATCAGCGAGTGTGACCCCCGCTTTAACTAAAGGTCACCATGAACAATAAGGCTGGATTCTAATGGGTGAATTTTCCTCTGGCATTTTTTTAAAAAAAAGCATGCACAGTTGCAACTTCACATTGTCTCCTCACTATCAGTGCTTTTCCCTAATGTGTGACCGCTATTGTTCAATTCCTATTGCTACTCATCCTGTAGCATTTTTTATGATGCGTTTTTCACAGCAGAAAAAATGCAGTAAGAAGTGTCCTAGTGCATATTCCTCTCTATGAAATACTAGTGTGTCACTGCACAGCCAATAGTCATTACTTTCAATGTGTTTTCCATTTGTTAGTTGCGTTCTTTAATATAGGAAAGGTAAATGTAAACATTGCTCATTTTGACATGAAAAAATATATCAGCATGAAAAAAGTAA
This sequence comes from Pipa parva, assembly GCA_019650415.1. Lineage (NCBI taxonomy): Eukaryota > Metazoa > Chordata > Amphibia > Anura > Pipidae > Pipa > Pipa parva. The sequence goes on along the minus strand of WMED01028604.1, from coordinate 9,263 downwards.
TAAAGTCATTTACAACATCTGATTGTATAATATTAAATATTGTAAAGAATGGACAATTATCATGGAAAAAAACAATACATACAAACTACCTGTTTAACTTAAATCAACAGACATTTTTAGTAATGAAAATAAAATTGCAAACAGCACATTCCCATTAATCCACCTTTACTGAGGGGGTTATTCACTAAAGTCCAAATTCTTGTGTATAGTAGCGAATCCGCCAGATAAAGACAGTTGCAATAGACTGCTATTGCCACAGTCGCGTCTTCATAATGAGAATATTGTCGTAGTTGCAACTTTATTATGGGAAAATTGTTGCAATCTTAACATTAAAAAATTGTCGCGACTTTACAATGGGGAAATTGTCGCAGATTTGCTATGGGAATCCGCTGTTTGCGAATTCAACAGTCAAATTCGCACCTTAGTGAATAACCCCCTGAAACTTTCCAACAGTTGGTAATCTCCCATCACCTCTTGAAAGATAAACTCTGCTATTGCTGGTAATTCCATTCAATAAAAGCTTAAGATCTGTTTAGAAATTAGTTATAAAGTGTGGCTGGACTATGTTATTTCCCATAAAGTTTAAAATGACTGTAAGGTAATGGGTTTCTCTGTTTGAACTCTGATTACCAGAGATCCGCTAAGAACCTTATCAGATAATGCAGAGGCGGATATATATATATATATATATATATATATTCTCGCATGTAAACAGCTCTGCATTTGGCAACTTTACAGGCAAAAATAAAACTTGGAATTATAAGTCCAGATGAGTTACTTGGAATCCATGTGTAAATTCTCTGTTGGCAAAATCAGAACAGTCTTTTGCAAACACTGCTAACAAAAACAGAGACTCATCCCTATGCTTACCTCCTTTCCCAAATTAACTACAAATACACTTAAAAACTTATGAAGTTATGTTAATAAGACAACATAACTTCATATATATCCATATATACATCCTAATATATATATATATATATATATATATATATATATATATATATATATATATTAGGATAGAGTGGTTGTGTTAGTTCACAGATGCTTGTCTTTTTGCCTGTTTTTATCTCTTTGTAACTCACTTCTAATTTCTAAATTAAGTATTGCTTGAGACTTGATAAAGAGAGGACGGACCTCTCAAAAGGTTGTCTATTTAAAACAAATGTTAGTCCAATAAAAAAGGTATCACCAAGTATTGCAATACTCATTTTTCTTTTGCATCTGTGGACTAACATGACCACTCTATCTTAACTTTTATATATATAAAATACAAAATTATGCTTTAAGAACATTTTATCTATGGTTTGCGTTGAAGTATATCTTATGGTCCTGTGATCACGCTTAAATATCCTTAAATAAACATTTCAAATCTGATTTAATTCTAATGCACACCTATAAAAATGTAAACCGCATAAAGACACAGTAAAATGATGCATTTTCTTGGCTCAGCAAACAATTTTCTGTTAAACAAGGACAGACCATTATTTCCAAAGGAAAGCTTTCATTGGATAGACCTAAAGTGCGCCTGTCACCTCAAAACGAATACTAATTTAGGTTCTACTAATGAAATGAACATTTTTGTAAATATATATATATACAGTATATATATATTACTTTTTTTTAAATGCAGCGCATCATACGCTCGTGTGAACCCAGCCTAAAGGTACATTTTTTTAAAAATACATGTATATTTACAAAAATGTTTATTTCATTAGTAGAACCTAAATTAATATTAGAGTTTTGAGGTGACAGGAGAACTTTAACTTTTCTTGTGGAAAAAGCAAAAGCGAAATACTCTGCTTTCTTAAGAGGAATACATCTACAGGGGGTCTAGTACCCTAGCAACCAATCAGATGTAAGCATTCACTGGTACAAGGAAACTGGAATTCTGAATGCCAGCTGCTAATTGGTTGGGTTACTAGATCTCTACAAACTATTCCATCTGTTGATATATTCCCCTGATTAAGTTTTACCTCAAGAGGAGTTTACAGACAAATACTAATGTGATATTTATCACATATTTAACACATTTTTTTTTATTTTGTCCCTGGTATTATCTCCTGATAATGAGGTACTATTACATCAGCTAAGCTTCTAAAAGCAATAACATTTAAAGAATGCTGAAAATACAACCTGGGAAAAAACCAATCTCGCATGTTCTTTATATTTTAAAAGCTCTATGTAAAACATTGCAGCAGGGATTCTATGAAGGAGCCAGAAATGTAGGAGTTAATAGCAGAAACAACCCCCCTAAAATAATACTAAAATAAATATTCTTACATATCCGATTACATTTTTATTATTTTATTCAGCAACCACCAACATAGAGGGTGGCAGCATATATACTATGCCATATCGGGCTTGTATGGATAGATGTGGACACAGGCTGTTTCTAGTAGGTTAAATCAAGGCATTTAGCTCACTCTTTATCAGTAGAAAACAGCAATTGTATAGACAGAGTAGTAAATATGCCCTAATTTAACCCACTAGCAATGTGTTCCATTCATATTTATTCTTGTTGCCATGGCAGCACAATCATCTTGCAGTAGCTCCCATGAACTTTCATGTAAGCTGTGGCTGTACCACCCAAAACCAAAATGTCAGCAGTCGTATTTGTGTGGCTTCAGTTTACAAGGCCAGGTTCACACGGTCATAAATGCGCCAATACATTTCAGAAAAGTGCATCCCGAAAATACGCCAGCAAACTCAGTCTGGTGTATATTCGGAATGCACTTTCCTATTGTACTTACCCAACGCAGTGTGAACGCTCGCTCGGCATTCGCGGCTCCTCCTACCTGGCCGCATTCTTTGCGTCACATATGTAGGCCTGTCAGATGCGTGACAGCATACACGCACGCACTTGCACTAGTGTGGCCAGCACAATAAGTTGCATAGGGATTCACAGCGCGTTTTTTCAAGCACAGCATCTATGTACTAGTGCAGAGGTCCCCAACCGCCAGTCCGTGGACCAGGACCGGGCAGATGGGGTTTTTCAGCCGCTGACAGCTAGCTCTGCGGCCCTGCGCCTGGTCAGAGCACGCTCTTTGTGGATTGATAATGTTCTCTGCCGTAGCCGTGACAGTTCATAGCTCCCGGCAGAGGATATTATGCAGGACGGGGGAGGGCTACAGGCGGGTCTTAGTGACGCGACCATCCAGCACAGCATGGACGGGGTGGGGCGGCAGGCTCTCCTCACTGACTCTTCCCCGGCAGAACATGTTATGTGGGGCGTGCCGGGGCGGGGCAGCTGACTGGCCTCTCATTGACGCGGCTCCCGGTACCGGTGTATACACCGAGGTCCCGCCAGCATCCCCCCCCCCTCCGATATGACCAAAGCTCCGCACCTGCCCCACCACCACTCCACCAGGCCATGGAAATCTGGTCTTGCTTAAAGCCAGTCCCTGGTGCAAAAAAGGTTGGGGACCTCTGCACTAGTACATTTGAGCCAATGTGAACCTGGCCTAACTAAATTGCAGCTACTGTGAGCTAGATTCCTGTCATGGTGATAAACCATCTAGTTTTATATTTTTCTCAGTATGCTTTGTAAGGAGAATGTTAAATCAGAGGCAAATTAATCAGCAGATTACTTTTCAACCTTCTCTGATTGCCCTTCTGCCAACTTATAGATGAGTCTGTTTGTGCTTTTTTTTACTGATCTTACATTTTAGAAAAACTTTATAAGAGGATATTCAAAACCGCCGTGGCTTGACTTATTTTGTATACATTCTGTGTTTAATCCATCTTCTAGGCAGGAATAGCTATATTAATACATTTTTAAAAACCATTAAAAAGTACAAAAATACAATTAATGAGGTTAAAATAGAAAGACTAAAGTCTGTCAAGTTGCTGCTCATATATTTTTTACATCCTGCAATGGTATGTTCAGAGGTTGGGCCTGCCTGTAAGACTTCACTGCTAGCAATCGCTTCCCGCGCAGAGTAAAATGAGACCAAGCAAATAGCTGGAGCAGAGCACACGTTATTGGGATGAAGACAAGAAGATAAAAACACCCCTGACGTAGAGTAGAAGTCATCACTGTGCCAGACTCCAGCTGTGGTTCAGCGCTTACATTATTCATAGCGTCCCTCTGAAATATGTCATATCCTAAAGGTAGGGAAAAAAGCAATTGAAATGAAATACTGTAGACTTTAAAAATTAACAGAAATATAACCATGAAGCAAACAGAGTAAGTGGGGATCTGACTTATTATAGTCCCTCATAGTCAACAACAAAACAAGCCAAGGTTTGGAAAGCTACAATGTAAATAGAGATTCAGACAAACTTACTGAATAACTCAACCAGAGGTCACCTCTGTTTATGGAAGTCATACAGTGATTAAAGGGTTCAAACACTAATAAAGATTTTATGTCCAAAGGACAAGGACCTTGTCCATATTGCTGGAATATAGGCATAATGAAAGGACTACTATTAACAGTCTTACAAAACTGCCACGTCTGAAAAAGAGACCAACAAACATCACTATTACGGTAATACTCCATGTTCTGAGAGATGGCTAAGAGCAGCTAAGGAAATATAGAAGCAATGCCATTTATTTCCTCCTAGCTTGAAAAGAGAGTTAAGAAATCTGTCCAGCACAGTCTATGAACATGAGTAAAATACCATTTTTGAGGTTGGAGAATTTTAACAAGAACAACTTAACATCGTGTTCTGCCAGTTCTGCATACTGATAAGCAGGTAAATGATCAAATGATCTAGTCAGCAGCAGATATTTGATGCAGTCTTTCTGCATAAAAAATGTAATTAAAAACAAACTGCTGCCAGAGGCTCGAGAACCCCTTAACACCAGCTATTGGCCAGTTATGGTTGCTCCATATTACCTGTGTAAACGCAAAGCAACCAGGTGCCAATGAGAGGGGCGAAGGTCTGTCCAGGCTTAGTTACCAAAGCAACCATTCCAAATAGCAAAGCAGACGCTGCCTGTTTTCTGCGGTTTAGGGCAAAATCTTCATCCACCAAATCTGTGATGACCAAGTTTAAAAGTTTGCATGTGCCCTCTGTGAAAACACGATTGCTGAAACAGAAATCATTTTTGAATTTAGTGTTTGAATGAACAAAGGGCAATATTAGAAGAGATCGATGACCCTATTGAAGAGTATTTGAATGTGGAGCTCTACTGATTAACAGCATGGACAGCAGCAGCAGCAGAAGCAAATGAGGTGGGGAGATTATCAGTTAAAATGAGTTATCTAAACTGAACCCTGTAATTTAGAGGACACACATTGTAGGCACGGAGTGAGTGGATCAGTTCAAAAGGAAATATGAGCAAGAAAAATATTCTCATTACGGCAGTCAAAGTACCTATAAACAGACCTCTTCACTGGACTGGAAAATGGTAACTGGGGTAATTGATGTCCTCTTACAAGGGGGTCATTTTAGTTATGAAGATGAAGAGCATAAATGAGTTGAAAGATAAAATGTATTCTACTTGAAAAAACTTTATTTCCCTGTACATTTTAAAGAAAATACAAACATGGGTTACAGAGAGTCTTAAGGCTAGGTTCAGACTATTTTTGTGCAGCATATTTAGAAAAGAGCAATCTAGAAAATATGCCACATATTTCAGTCCGGCATATATTCTAGACATGCTTTTCTATTGTACTTACCCTTGGCACGCTTGGCTCCTCCTATCTGGCTGCATTCTTCACACAGCGTGCATATGCCAGCAAAAAATGCAACCCCAAACATGCGCTTGCTCTCGTTATGTGCTACCGTAGTGTGGCTGGAGAAAAGTGAGTTCCATTGGGATTCATGGCGCTGTTTGTTTTTTTAAGCACAGCATACAGTATATGCACTGTGTAAAAATACGCTAGTGTGAACCTATCCTTAGATCCTAGATTCATTAACGTGAATAGAGGCTGTCATTTTATTCCTAAGCAGAGTACAATGAGCTCTATCACAATTAACTATTCTACATTCACATTTATAGATGTAAAGAAAGAAAATTATAGCATTATACATATTGTAGATTATTAACCCAAGCAGAATGTTTGTGAATAAGATCTTTACAATTAGGTTAAAACATAGAAGAGAATGCAGTCTTATATTTAGCACCAACCTGGCAATAAATATGCAAAGTAGATATACTTGGTCCGGACCAGCAAGAAGCATCACCCCACTAAGGAACAGCTTCAATAAGAACAACCCGCGCACAACACTGTAAACTCCATACTTTTGGCACAGGGACAAGAAATACATGTTGTTGAGATGCGGCGCTATATAAGAAATACCTGGGAATTAGGAGGAACAAAACAATATATATTTTTAATATATGAAAAATGTATAAATATTTTTTGTTTGTGATGGATCTACCCTAGAGGATAGAGCTGAAACTCTTATTAACTGCCCCAGCCAGTTCCTACTGTGGCACAATGCAACCAGTGCTTCCCATTTATACAGATTTGCTTTTAAGTATAGTTTGTTTTCTCTTTATATTTGTTCAGTAAAATAAATATGAAACAGAAGTGAGAGACATTAAGCTGGAGATCTGCTTTCTTAGAAGTAACATGGCAACTTTATTTAACTCTGTAAAATCAAATATTCACAGTGTAGAATAAAAAAAAAAAAAAAAAACCTCATTAGGCATATTCTGCCCCCCCACACATCCACCCCAGGTTAAACACTTACAAATTGTGACTAATCTCTGTAAAGTGATGTGGAATGTGCCAGCCCTATATAAATACCATAAATAATAATAAATTGTAAACTTCAAAGGGAAACTAAACCTATTAAAGTTTGTCTGGCTACTAACATATACACCTATGTGTTTATCATAGATTAATGCTGGGGTGACATAAGCAATTCCTATCATGGTATTTCATTCCGCTCACAAACCCAAACATACTGCTTAAAATCTCCTAGGCAGAACACTGGGAAAATTCTGTATACAACTGCTGTAAAATATGCAGCTCGGACCTAAACAGATTAAAAGTTAGCTTACCAACATGGACCTGTCATGTTCTCTACTGAGGTTAACTGTAGGCAAAATAAAGTGTAGAAGGACTTCAAATATTTTTTTTTTAAATTTAGAAAAGCCAATTCGTTGTTTGCACAAAGATTATGGGGCTAATTCACCATTGTGCGTAGTGAGCTGCGAAGCCTTCAGCTCACTTCGCACATGGTGTTATTCGCCTGCTGATGTCCTGCACGCGGACATCAGCAAGCGCATTAAAGGAATTTCAGTCTCGGCGAGGAGACTCGAGTGTTCTCGCCAATTCTGAAATTCCTTTAATGCACTTGCTGATGTCTGCGTGCAGGACATCAGCGGGCGCATAACACCATGTGCGAAGTGATCTGAAGGCTTCGCAGCTCACTACGCACAATGGTGAATTAGCCCTTATATCTTCAATAACTCGTTTGTTTCTGGTATGCCGAAACATTATAAAGCTGCTTATTAAGGCTATTTTCCTGATTAGTCATGCCCCTGGTTTGAATGGATGGGTAAAGCACAAGCCTCTAACAGCAGGAATGGGATTGGGGAGGGGGGTTTCATTTTTAGTATCTCTGCCAAACCATTGCATATTGTTATTTGTGCAACATGCATAGGGAGGGTGCATGCTCTTTTACTGCAAGAATCAAGGACGAAGAAGGCAAGCTAGCAGGGAATTATAAAGACCAATTGCTATGTTCCTATGGAGGTTAGCATGTGCCAGTGAGAATTTGTATACTGTAGCTTTAAACTGCTATGCAAATGTATCATGTAACCAGCAGAGGTTTGTAATAATTTTGTAATAACTGCTGTGCTAGATTCAAGAATCATTCAAAGTCAGTCGGCTACTGATTGTGGGGTATAATTGTTTCACTGTGGGAGTCCTACTTCAGTACAATTGGTGCATTAAAACTACTGATGTTTTTTTATGTTTGTTTCCTTACAAGCCAAGACCATCAGTCATTTCAGTCTGGGCACAGAGGAGAACCGATAGGATGTGTGTAGGCTGTACAGAACACAAAATCCAAGTTACAAATCTAGTGCAAACTGGGAGTGAAAATGACTTAACAGATACACATAATAAAAGCTTTGTAGTACGGGTAAACAAGAAGAGTTGCTACAACTTAAATGCCAACAAATTATAAAGCTTGTTTTCTAGCCAGACACCCACACTTTAGGTAAGGCCTCAACAGCACAGTATGTTGGGTGTGCCATTTAAACAGCACTTTTCCAAAGAAATTACATCTAAATTTAAATATTTGAGGCCTTAAACCAGAAGACAGAATCACATAAATAAGCAAGGCCTGCCCTTGACTAAGTGTTGCATTCATATCTTAAAACCATAAGCAATTTAACAATGAATGTAAGTCATGGTGACTTATACTATACTGTGCATAGTGTAGTGGTAGACTATATTAAATAGCTGTCCTTCACATACAGAATAAGTGATCATGTATACATTTACTTAAGGATGATTTAAAGAACAGGTCACTTTTGTTTATGTTCAATAAAAGAGTAATGCAGTTACTCACTGTGGCAGGAAGACAATGCACAGATTATATTCAGACGTCAGAAACAGTGGCTCTTTTATACTTACCGAGGAGAAATGATCCCATAGACAGAGAAATCCTGTCAGACAGTAAGTGCTCCAGGAACAGGGGGAAAAAATTACTGTTGAAATGGCAGTGAAAAACCTACAGAAAAAAACACAGCCAAATAAGAAATATTACCATATTTAGATTTTTTTTCTTTGCAAAGCATCAGGTACTTTTCTAAGCTAGGTGTGGCTGTGATTAGAAAGCACTCTATCTGGTACCTATGTGTTTAAACACCAGAGGTCTTTAATGGATCCTATTAAGGCTAAGAGCAAACATGGTTTATTGAATTGCAAGCAGTCGTAAAAACACACCTGATAACAGTGTTATGGATACAGGACACTAATTGGCTTCCTGATCGCCATGGCCTTCTAATTGTTGTTATTTATATGGTACAAAATGAAGCTCAGGGCCAAAAGAAAAGGCTTTTTTTTATTTAAGGGACCAGTATTTGGATTGGCATGGCAATTATTTGAATACAGCACTTGTCTGTTCTTAGCTTTACAGTCATGTTGGTAAAAAGACCTTAACCAGCCCCATTGTCTTCTATGGTGCTTTTACATAAAGCATAAACAAGAACTGTGCCCTGCAGCCCAATTGTTAAAGCTAATTTTTTTACTTTAAAGACATAATTTAGAAATTTTGGAAGCACAGATTGAACATATACCGTGTTTCCCCGATAGTAAGACACCCCCGAATATAAGACATAGTGGGGGTTT
>WMED01028603.1:0-10422 GCA_019650415.1 Pipa parva | reverse complement strand
GATCATGTGAAAATATGATATTTGTGTCATTCTCAAAACTTTTGGCCATGACTGTAAGTACAGAGAAGCTGAGGGTAATTAGAATGGTTAATTAATCTCTAAGATTATGGGGGGTTATTCACTAAAGTCCGAATTGTTGTGTATAGGTGCAAATTCGCAGATAAAGACAGTCGCAATAGGCTGCTACTGTCGCAGTTGTGTCTTTATAATAAGGATATTGTCGCAGTCGCGATTTTATTATGAGAAAATTGTTGCAATATTAACATTAAAAAATTGTCACGACTTTACAATGAGGAAATTGTAGGAGATGTGCTATGGGAATCTGCTGTTTGCAAATTCGACAGTCAAATTTGCACTTTAGCGAATAACCCCCATGGTGTTTAATGGATGAGCTGGAGTTTATAGACAAGTGGGTTGACTTTTCTGTCTGCAACAAACTGTAACTTAGGGAGGGGCTTCACTTCAGCAAGGATGGAGCAAATGAAAATCTTTAAACAAATCCTTGTGAAGATGACATCATTATGCAATAATACACCAAATTATGATGAAGTCATTACAATACTCCACTTATACTATTTGTCCGATTGTTTAGAATACGCTTCATGACAATCTGTATCATCTCCACATCAATACACAGTTTAGTGAATATCCACAAGTGAATACCTGAAACTTCAGGCAAATTTTTTTTATGTTTGGAATGTTTGAAGTGTTTTTTTAATGTTTGATAAAATAACTAAAATGTATTAAGGATTAACATATTTTACTAAGTATGATTTATTAAGTTTATATTCACTTTGATATTGTGCATAGACTTTATGATTTTTTAGATAGTAAAAGTTCACTCTATACAAGCCAGTGCAAAACTGTGGAAACCTCATTTGAACTGGGAACTGCAACAGTCTCTCCACAAATAATAATTAAATCTCTACACCTACATGCTTTCTCAGATTTATTAGAGAAAGAGACTCGGGCTTATTTGTAAAAGTAAGAACAGCCATGTACATGTCCAACTTTACATCCATGTACCACTTCTCCAATGCTGACTATTCATCAAGCTCTGATGATGCGAATTCATGACCAATTTGGAAGCTTAAGATGTTCGCAGATTTACAGAGCTCCACACTGTACTATTGTACATCTCTAACTGGCACTGCATGTGTTTTACCTGGCTGGAACTTTGTGGGCCATTTATATATATATATAAACAAAAGCAAAAAAGTTGACACACACCCCTGGGTCTAGAAATTAGTTAAAACAAACAAAAAATTATTAATTCATGGTTAAAAACATATATGAATGTAAAAAGTATACAGCTCACGTGCCGGCCCCCCCTCTTGGGCCTTGATCACAGCTGTTAAAAAATCACTTAAAAAAACCATTATTCTCACCCTCACAAACAATACAAACTAAAACTCATATCACTGATTTGATGACTTAGCAAAAAGGAAATGGTCAACGTTCCAACTAAACGGCCACGCTGTTGATTCTGGGGCTTATTCAGGAAAGGTCGAATAAAGGTGTGAATTCACATGTATTTGCCACATGTATTTTGTGGCAAATTGGAGACCAATTCAACAGTTACGGAGCACTTTGCATCACATTTGCCTATTCATCAAGCTCATTTTTGTTGCCTTTGCCAGTTTTACTTCAGGGGGCAGGGTTATTTTTTTATTATTATTTAGCACTATTTTTACACAGTGCTTTACAGAGCTTACAATGTAGCTTCCCTATTTAGTCATACACATAGATCTATATTTTTTTGTGCCCAGACTAGAGAATTTGGGGGTTACTAACTAAAGTGAGAATTCAAGTATTGAAGTGAATTCTCATCACTTCAGGTGGATACACCTTGATTCTCTACTCCTTATTGACTAAAGAGCAGACTCCCATAGTAAAGTCACAACTGCATCAGTATTTCCATAGTCGCGAGTGTGACAATATTCTCATAATGAAGTTGTGACCTCAACAGTAGCCATCTATTGGGTAGAGTGTGACTGTCGTTAGCAGGCAAATTCACACCTTTACGTGACAATTCAGACTTTAGTCAATAGCAAAACAATTTGTTGTAGCATAGCAAACTGAAGTGACAAGAATTCACTTTAGCAGTAGAATTCTCACTATGGCGCTATATTGAATAAAAAAAATGAGTACCCCTGCATTTCAACCCACTTTTTTTTTTTTTTTTTTTTTAACTTTTGTCGCCTTATGTTATCTACCAATGATTAAAGAAATTAATTTTCCAAAATGTCAATTTAAATTCCAAAACACCTCCATTATTAAGGAACCCCAATAATTCTGTGATATTTTGAAAGCTCCACATTACATCTCTTCACTATATTATTGAAATGTCTCCAACTGTGGTCAACACAAAGTTATTATAGAAACTAATTCCTCATGTTATACTTTCTGTTTTGTACTGATTTTGTAATATAAACCAGAAGAATAAACCATCTGTAGCACAACTTAGTTTGTATTTCAGGCTTACAGTTTTTTCCAAATTAAATCGTCAGCTTTCATTAGAATGTGATATCAGTTATTTGATACAGAACAGTTATTTTCTTCTCAAAAGAGTTTATGCAACATCTCAACTGTAACAATCTAATTGCTAAATTAAGAACAGTTGGGAAAGTTTAGAATAGCACTTGTACACATGCGAGGAGGCAAAAGCACCCCATGAATAAATTTGGAAATTTGGAATTTTCCAATCACCAATGGAAGGTACAGTATCTTGTTTATGATTCTCTGTAAAAAGAATTCATGTACATACACCTTTTATTTTAATGGGAATCTCTCCCCTCTACTGCAACTTACTAAACTCTTCAATGATCATAGTAATTGTTTGCAAACCTAATAAAGTTTTCTTTTCTTTGAAACAGATCAGCTTCATTACCCAGCTTTATTAACTTTCATGTGAATTGCTGGCTATGATTGATTAATTAATGATCTGTAAATAAATTCTGAGAAGCATCTCATAATACCCCTTTAAACTTTTCTCAGTACTGACTTACCGGTCTCTAATTTTCTGGTTGTGATCTTGTCCCCTTTTTCATATTGACACCATATAAGCTTTAAAGCAGTCCATGGTAGAACTCCTGATAAAAAAGTTAAAAGTAGAGATTTGTCTATTACTTATCACCAGTCGACATGTATTCTTCATTTTGATTTGTAGGACCTATGTATTATTTTACATTTTTTGAATTACATTTAAGACCCAGTGTAGTCTTGAGGTCTCCCTAAACCACCTTACATTTGTTTTACACCTCCAGATAAATGTATTCTACTGTGATCTTTGTGTCAATTCCATGAGTAATGTCATTTATAAATATATTACCCAGGACTCAACAAAAATGCCTGCAGTACTCTACTTGTTACCTGTCCTTCCAGTGAGCTTACTCCATTAACTACATCATTTTGTCTCCTTTAGCCAATGTTACACCCACTTCACTACCTTTAACTCCTTCTCTGATCTGTGTAGCTTCTGAATTAACTTAATATGTGACACAGTAATGGAAAACAATGATAGTAGATTGACGGTGATAATTATCGGAGAAGGTAATCACTGCCAGCTTTCAGGATGCTGTGGTCCCTTCGTCAAGCAAATTAGAAATGTAAGAATTAGTCTAACTGGCATTGTAAATGCTTGCCAGCCTATGCTGAGTTAAAGAAAGACATCACTGCCCCTTACCTGACTGCAGAACTTCTTTTATTGAAGGGCTTGGGAGATGCTTAGAACCGCCTTCCCCTAAAACCCAGTGTAATGTGTCAGTTACCTATTCAGAACTCCAGCTTCCAAATAATACTATTTAATGCTGGACACATGCATTCAACATTACACTGTTGCTTTTTGACTTAACATAAGCATTTTTAATACAGTGCTGTTTTCTGCTTTTCCACATCCCAGGCAGGGTGGTGAGGTTAAGTTTGAGTTTATGAAAGGTTTGCAAGAAAGAGAAAATTATATAGAGTTTAGCTAAAATGGAGATTGATCATGGTGTGGTCATCAGCATAGATATAATACCAAAATCCCTATGGTATGATTAGTTTACTAAAGGAGATGGAAAAGATAAAAGGACACAAGACCAAAGCCCTGGACACTCCAACAGACATAGAAAGTGAAGAGCAACTGGTTACAGAGAATAAAACCCTGGCTGAGGAGCCAGGAGGGAACAAAATATGGAGAAGCAGTGGGAGAATAGCAATGCCATTGGCTACTATTGATGTGCCTGGACTCTGAACATTCTTCTGATACCAGAGCATAGAGAAAATAGTGGTACTAGATACAGTAATTAAGGAAGGGAAAATAGGAATATTATGGTGGTTAAAGAGTAAATGAGGACCGACATTATGTTTCTTAAGTACAGAAAATGGGATTAGGAAAAATCTCATTTGACAGTGAGAGATTTAAAGGTGTCAAAATATAAAGTGGTGTAAATAGGAGTGGAGAGGGATAACTACCACAGGTGTAGTGAGGAAAGAGTAGTACTTTCGCACTTCCTATATGTTTTGGGGAAATGAGCTGATTATGGACAGGAATGAGCTCACTCCATAATGATGGAACATTCTGGAGCATTTTCAAAGAAATGTCAGTAAGTTGCCAGTAAAAGTGTGAATAGGTTGTAAATTCATGAAGATATTTTGAACAGTTAGCTGTTCATTTTTAGAATACTTAAGTTTGTTTTTTTTTTGTCATTTGTTTTCATTCTTTTTTGTTGTTTATTTACAAGGTATCACAATATCTTTTCTGTATTCTCTAGCTATAGAAAATGGTTGGTGGTGTTCTGGACCATAAATGTAACTCTCGTTGTGTGTCTGTCTAATATGTACATGCACATGGCTTTCCCTTTGGGCTGCTGTGTTTTATCACCCAATTAGTATGAACCTGGTAACTTTAAGAGTCTTTTTCTCATTACAGTATCCTGAAATAAGAAGGTGCTGCTGGATCTGAATGGCTGTAAAGGCATTACAATGCAGCTGTCAAAATCAACAATAGCCAAATGTTTTCAGTGTTCTACTAATATACTCTCTGTTTGCGCAGATAAATGACCAGTTTAAGAAGTTCTATGGCAAAACTACTGTTAACACATTGGTATTTTTTTGATGCATTGTGTTCAAATGACAACATCAGCCTAAAACTATTTGTATGTATGTATAGTCTTATTTATAAATCGCCACAAATTCACGCAGCGCTGTACAATTCAGCAATACAAATATACAACAGACATGGGAACAGTGCATTTACACATTACAAGTGAGTAATTTACAAGCATAAAAGTGCCATGTTGTGAATGACACAAGAGGATGGAGATCATTGCCCTGTAGAGTTTACAATCTAAGTGACAAAATTTGACAAAATCATCCTTACTACATATGTACAAATTATACTAATTGTTTGTTGTTGCAATAAATTGCCACTATTTAAGCATATGTCTAACATATGATGGAAAAATGAAACAGATACCCCCCAAATTAAAAATAAAAGCAAAATGTTAACCACTCGAAGTCTTGTTGATTAATTACAAATATTCAAATGATCACCAAGAAAACACTGCCATTTAAATTCATTTGATATGATTCTTGTCCTCTTCCTTTTTAAGCCTTTGTTGAAAACACCATTTTTCGAAGTCATTGCTCTGTGATGAAATACATTTGCCAGGTTCTTTCGGCTTTTCAGAATTTCATGGAGATCAGTAGCTAAGGCAGTACTGCTATGGAAATGTAATGTTAATAAGTAAACGGAGGGAACAGAATAAGTAATTATCTATTTATTAGGTTTATTGAAGCTTATTGGGTCATTATTTATTCAGGAAATAGGAGGGCAACACAACTAATTCCAGGAGTGTATTACAGACCACCCTAGAGTTTCAAATACTCTTATATATAGAAAAGGCAGCACAAGTCTGAATCATGGGATATTCAAATTACCCAGACATTAATTGGGGCAATAAAACAAACACATTAAAAAGGAAGTATGCTTTTAAACTTACTCTCTGATAATGTCTTGACCCAGGTGGTGAATGAACAAATTAGGAAGGTTTTCCATTTGGACCATGTGATCTCAAATGTCACTGAACTTATCACAAATGTCCAATCAAGGGAAATCCTGGGAAACAGTGACCATAACTTATTAATTGTCAAAAACAATGTTACTCCAAACTGTTTCCCCACTTAGATTGGGATGATATGTTTATACTATATGTGTAGTAAAAAGTTGAAACAGGTCATTTATTCCAGTAGGATCTGAAAAGTATTTACAATTGAACAACTGAACTAATGTCTAAATACTTGCATGGTGGTAATTTGTTTTACAAACGCATGTAGACACAATGAATCCACAGCCCGATGGGTTACACACATACAATTTTAGAAAACTTAGTTCAGTTTCAGCAAGATCATTTTTTTCTCAGATTCATACATTTCTCAAGACCTGTAAGATTGATATCTATGATAGGAAAGGTATTTGAATGTTTATTTAAAGATAATATTCTGGAGTTTGTTTTAGTGGGGAATACCATAAGTCGTTGTAGCATTACTAACTACTAACATAACTAAAACAAATCTTGTCAAACAGATTTAATTGATTTTTTATGAGAAAAAGAAAGGTCATTTGAACAGAGGTGTTTTAGAAGATGTAATCTTCTTTGGCAAGCCAAGGCTTTTGGATACAGTGCTACATACAGGGATTTCTTTGTAAACTAAGGTACTTTGTTCTAGAAAATTCTGTATGTAGATGGATTGAACTGTAACACACTGGATACAGGGCTTTACCCACAGAGTCATTGAGAAACTGACACAAGACTGAAGTACTGGAAGGACTGGACACAGCAGAACTGTGAAGAAGGTATATCTTGGAGTGGAATAGCAGTATGGAGAACCTGAAATTCACATATAAAATTCTGATAGATACTGTAATGTAGAATGCAGTGAAGTCTAAGTTATGGAAACACTAATAGGGCCACATTCTGACAAGTCTAAATAGTCAGGTAGAGCTCTGAATTCAAGTCTGTTCTCCACTTACACATGTTCACTTATTGAACAAACTCTGTGACGTGGCAAATACGTGACCAATTCGGGCGTCTATGATAGTTACAATCTTATGGGGCCCTTCGCATGCACAGATACTTCTACTATTGACTAAGATGCGGAGTGGTTTGAAGCTGTGAATGTGGCTAGGTGAACTACTCTGAATTCACCTGTTTGACTTTGCCACTTCAGACTGGCAAATTGGTGGGTTGATGGCAGGGCTCCAGTGTTGCATAAGGTGACTATTCATTCAAAAGTGACAATAGCAACGGGGACAACATGACCTAGGGACAAGGAGACATAAAAATAGATAAAATATTCACAAAATACAGTTAGTGGGATATGATGACATCATTGGCCTTCACTTGTTGAATTCTCCTCTCTCTGTATGACTTCTCATCCTACTTCTATCTGACTGACTATGTCACACTACACATGCGGCAACGATCACTGCTGTCCACCTGATTGACAAGTGTATTTAATGCTTAATCAATGTTGAGAAGTGAATTTGCGACTGTTTTGGCGATGCGACTCGAATTGTAGTAAAGTCAATTTAACAAGTGAATTCATCCTTTAGTAAATAAGGCTCTCAGATACTGAAGCACTGAGACACAGTAGCATATAAAAGATCAGACACAGAAGCACTATAGCAAAGAGGTTGTCATGTCATATAGAGCTCACCCTACACTGAAGTGCTGATATCATCATCAATCAAAATCATTTTGGCTCCTTCTTTAAATCCCCCTCCCCCCTCCACTCTGCCTATTTTATGTTGATAATCTTTGCTGGTAAAGTGGTGAAATGCATTGTATGCCCCTACATTGCTCCAGTTTTTACCCAGAATACCCCAGTGTGCTGCCAATTACCAAGATTGCAGGGCAGTTAATACAAAAGAAAACAAAACAAGAAAATGTCTATTTGCTTTTGTGCCGTGGTTATGTCATAGTTTGCCCCTGTCTGCTCACAGATTGCAATACATCATAAAGCACACATTTTAAAGTGTTTATTATTTTGTTTGTACTCTACACATTTCCCACTTCTTTAACACCCTACAAGATCTCTACACCCCTATGAATTCCCAACGATACACATACCATTCTACCCCATGCACACACTTCATGTACAGTTGTATATATTTTCTTATTTTTGTATATATTTTATTACTAATTGTGCATATTTGCACATTTGTGATATGTTCATATTGTTTATTTACAGTATTTATTGATTATGTACAGTATTTGTATTTCTGACCACTGATCATACGGTTTAATCCTTTGACTTTATTACTATGTGTGCATATAGTAGTTTGAGCAGTTGAGGTGATGAGTTCAAAAGTTCAGTGTTTTAAATATTGTGTGTCTAAGGGCGAAATTTATTAAAATCGTAAAATACTGCTATTGCGATATCTATAGCATCAATATCGCGATAGCGGTAATTTTACCGATATCGCAATATTGGAATGTACTAATATCGATATCGCGATATCGGAATTTACCAATATCGATATTGCAATAGCTATATCGTGGCCATTTTACCACTGAAATCAATTGCCGGACAAAATTCAAAATCGCGATATTGATATCGGTAAATCCCAATATCGCGATATCGGTAATTACCCATTTTAATAAATTTCGCCCTTTAAGAGTATGATACGTAAGTCTCCTTTAAGTCTCCTGATGAAGCTGCAACATTAAAAAAGCAGTGAAATGCATTAAGAAAGGTTGTACTTTTGACAAGCTTTTATATTCACTTTTGTTTGAGAGTATCTTTTCTTTTACTTTTTTAATAATAAAAAGCTGGGTTACACTATGAAGTTTTCTCCTGTCTTTTGATATGGACATCGCTTTGTGGATATATATAGTCCCTATTGTTCATATGTGTCACTGAGAGCTCCTGGTCCGCTGAGTATCTGGATTACAGATTTTTATTTAAGGCTGAATTGCCAAGTTTAATCTGGTGAGCCTCTCCATTAATACTGGGTGTCTTATAGGTGGATTTTATACACAGAAGAGGTGGATTTCATTGTTTTCAATTATTCACCATTTCACTTGCTTGTTATTATTGGTGGCGTTTTTTCCTTATTGGAACATTTTGTACCCACTGATAAGGCATTATATGCCCCTTTTTTGTGCGCTTTTCTTTTATGTTGTTATAAATAAAATTATACATACATACAGCCAACAGCGGAAGATCTGAAATGCAGTTGAAGTTGCCACTAATATTTGAGGACTATTATTATGCTGACAAAGCCCACAGACTCAGCGATGAAAACAATGAATTGTTAATTTTCCCAGAGTCTGAGGCAAACTATATAGGTATATATATTATATATATATAATACTAAACTTGGTCCTGCTCCCTCCTTTTCCATCTCAGTTGATGATGTGATCATTAACCCTGTTACTTCTACAAATTGTCTTGGGGTGACTTTTGACTCTGCTCTTTCTTTCTCCAAGCACATTGCTACCATTGCTAAAAACTGTTGGTTTTTACTTTGTAACGTTGGCAAGATACATCCATTTCTCTCTCCGGCCACTGCTAACACCCTCGTGCATGCCTTTGTCTTATACCGCTTGGACTATTGTAATGCCCTTCTAACTGGCCTCCCAGTTTCCCATCTATTCCTGCTCCAGTCTATTCTAAATTCTGCTGCTAGAATAATTTCCCTCTCTCCCCTGAAGTCTCCCTCCCAACTCCTGTCTGCTCCTTGCCTCCCAGTTAATAAACGTATTATTTAGGGTCCTACTTTTGACACTTAGATCACTTCACTCTGCGGCCCCTCCCTACATATTTTCCCTAGTTTGCTTGCATGCAACTAGCCATCAACTCTGCTCTTCACAAGGCAACCTTCTTCGGGAACCCCTCACCAAGACTGCCCGTTCTTGTCTTAAACCCTTCTCTCTTGCTGCCTTATCTTTGGAATTCTATACTCCTCTATCTCTCCCAAGAGCAATCCATCAGTATCTTCAAATCTAAATTAAAATCTTACCTCTTGGAGCACTAGCACTGGTTTTCATGTCTATATTAATATTTATCCAATTATCTTAAAAATCTATAGTTATTTTCTTATTAAAATGGCACCTATAGCCAAATGAATTGTCACTTTATCCTACTGCACTTGTTGCCCTCCTATCTGTTTATGTAAGTCTTCCTCCTACTTAGATTGTAAGCTTTATGGGACAGGGACCTCTATCCTCTTGTTTCAAATATGACCTGGTGCTTAGAATAATGTATTTTCTTGATTATATACTTGTATTTTACTTCACTTGTTCTTTGCTCTGCACTTTACCCTGGTCTGTATTATTACTGGATTGTGCAGTGCTGCGTAACCTTGTGGCACTTTATATATATATACATATACACTCACCGGCCACTTTATTAGGTACACCTGTCCAACTGCTC
>WMED01028602.1:0-10422 GCA_019650415.1 Pipa parva | reverse complement strand
TGGAACTTGCACTATTGGTGACTGACTAAATACTTTTTTTCCCCACTGTATATACACAAGTCTAATGTTAAAAACAGCAGAAAAGGAAAGGAATTCCTGGCACTCCCAAAGTAAAAACAACGCTGTTAATGAAGAACAAGAGCGATTCATGCTGACACATCCATTTTACATTGATTATTCGCTTCATTTTCACACACCTGGCTTATGGTAAGTGTTATTACTATAAATACATGCTTTCATATAAGCGCCCTGTCTATGATTAAGCGCTTCGGCGCGAAACGCGTCAGGGGGCGCCACAGTAACATCTATGTTTTTATTAGTTTGGATTTTTGCAATTTTAATGATTCAAGAATAAAGTAGTTGTTTTTACTTTGGGAGTGCCAGGAATTCCTTTCCTTTTCTGCGGTTTGACATTGGGCCTTCCATTCCTGAGCACCCACTGCAATTTTCTACTTCTGTCTCAAGTTGTTGTTTGGATTGAGCAATCCTTTGTCTCCCATAATGTTAAAAACACACTAGTTTGCACTTAGAATGCTTGTTTAAGTTAACAGCACTTAATGCACTCAGATTTAATTTCTACGGTAGCATTTATATTTTGTAGAACACCAGAATCCACTTTAGGATAGAATGTGGAGAGTTTATATTAGAAATAAATATTGTGATAGCATAAGTGATTTAAATGCAATACAAATGATTTTACATTTAAAATAAAAAGTGCACTTGAACCCTCTACAAACAATTCATCTGTTACACCATTCACTAGACTTCTTACAACTAACAAATAATGCCGGTTATGAAAAATGACACCACAGATGACTTATTGCTGATGGTAGAAAAGATCAAACCCAAAGACTCTTCAAAAAAGAATAAAATCCAGGTGACAAAGGCACCAATGTAACAAAAAAAGGTGCTACAAATTATATAGCAGTACTTTTAAACTGTCATTTGCAGAAACTTGGACATATCTGGGTCCTGGTGGCTGCATGGATGTTTTAAAAAAATGCACGTACTTATAATTTCATAAAGGGCCTATACACAATTAGCTTGTAATGTGTCCACACTAATTAAACAGGTAGTCACATTACCACTGCAAAAGCAACTGTGGTTACACACCCTTTTCTTTTATAGTATTAAAGTGGAGAGGTGACGTAACTCCTGAAACCCAGGTATGGCACCTACAAGATTATTGTTGGCACATACTTAAAATTGCTAATTTGAACATTGCTTTAAGAACCTATGTTAACTCTGTATACACCTGTACTATCATGGGGTGTTTGAGGAATATTCCCTTACAGGTATACCTACAGCTTTCGTATTCTGTTTTTGGAGATAGTGGTCCATATTTTGCTAAATGTTGGTGGTTATTTCAAAGTAATATTTTGTTTATTATTGTATTTTTTCAAGAAAACCAGAGATCCACAGGAAGTTGAAGGCTTTGAGGAACTTGATTTAATAGTTTAACAAATCAAAAGGACTTTATGTGAAAACAATTTTCTACAGAAAAATCAAAATCTGAATTCTTATGTGCATTTACATACTAGTAAGGGTAAATGACTCAAGCAAATAGTGTAATGTCATGTGTATGAGCATGAGGTAAAGGCAAACTCCACAGCATACAATGTCACTATAAATTACAAAGTGCAAAAGAGTCAGAAACATGCTACGTGAATGTGTAATAAAAGTGTAGTTCCATTACCAGTTCACAAGTACCTACAACTTCTATATTCTTTAGATACTGTTGCTTTAAATAATCTAGCCTCCATAAACCTCCACATTGTTAATATTTATTATTTTATTTTTGTGGCAGTATCACTTTCAATTATATAGGGCATATGAAGAAGTGTGGTAACTATAATCGCCTGAATTGGAATGGATAAACAAACTGCTATCCATTAAATTAGCCAAATGAGCACATTAACCGTCATCAAACAACTTTGCAACAACAGTAAAGCAATTATTTTACTGCAAGTTGGTTAAGTGAATCCAAAATAAATAGCAAGACCTACTAGTCATAACTGGATTTGGTGGGTGAGGTCAATGAGGTTACTTGGCACCAAGGAGTAGACAAAGTAATAGAAAAAATATTACTCTGTAGACTAGCTTATTCCCACTGTCCAAACCATCAGGGTCAGCCACTTCTACTGGTTCCCTGATAGTTCATTGCTGCCACTTGTTTGTAGCAGTCTGTAGGTGTTTTTAGCATTTTTTGCTTTGCTCCATTATTAAATGCTGTACATTTAGTCTAAAAAAGCAGGTGCTGGCTGTCCAACTTACTGTATGTGCTCAGTAGACCTTCATATTGCACAAGTAAGCCCACAGTATGTAGCTGCTGTAAAAACGCCTGATTGTGTAAACTTGAATATAGCTTGATTATAAATCCACAGGTCACTCCTGAAAGCTGAAATTACAAAGAGGAAACACTTTATGCAATGTCGCAGCATTCATTTTGCATTCAAAACAGCATGGCGATAATAAAATATATTATTAGGGATTTCAGCATAATATGGAATTAAAAAAAAACAAGAAAAAAAAACAAAGCAAAAGGCTTGCAAAAATACTCATACAATTATGGTATGTAAACTGCCAAATAAGCTGATAATTCAGATTACTTTATTCTGCTTGTCTCAGTTATTTATTACATAATTAAAAACAGATGTCTACCACTCTAAACGTCATCTTAATTAGAGTTCATTTTATGTACATGTTTTCTTATTCACCTTTTATGCCTAACTACATAATTACTTTAATCACACAAGATTAAAGATGTTATTAACAATTAAAAGCCTTTTTTTTAAACAGTTCGGGATCTATTTGCTATATATTGTACTCTTTAGTCATCAAGAATAATAAACCAGAGAATGTTAAATACATTGTTGTGAGAGATATTTTTCATTTATTCTGCAGTTTAAATAATGATACATAAAACACAAATGCTCCATTATGAAACATTTAATGCTTCTTGTTTTACCAGGACCTTTCAGACTGTATTGTTGCAATGGAAAGTTAATGGATTTTTACTGTACAATACGTAACATTTACTGTATGTGATTAAAGGAACTGGGAACTAGTGTATATGTAAAGCAGCGGTTCTCAACCTTTATGAGACCGTGACCCCCGGCGCGGACGTCACCACGCAATGACGTTTTGGCCGAATGTAATCACGTATGCGTGTCACATGGTGATGTTCGGCCGAAACCTCATCACGAACGCGCGTCACATGGTGACATTTTCGCCCGACGTCACTGGGTCCTGCAGCTCTTTCCCAGGTACCGCAGCGGTTTTCGCCCCCAGCCAGGGTCGCGACCCACAGGTTGAGAACCGCTGATGTAAAGAAACTGCTTGTTACATTGTTAGCAGGAATTACAATAATGTTAGTAGTTTTTCTTAAACACAACAAATAAAGGGGTTGTCAGTCTTGCAATTGATTTTTATTTTGTTGTACACTGAGAAATTCTAATATAGTTTGTGGTCTTTTTGGATTATTTTTCTTTTTTGTTCAGAACTTTTTAATTGTTTACATTTTTTATTTGCTCACATTTAAAGTCTTCAGATTGCTAGGATACATTAACCTAGCAACCAGCCGGTTATGTACAGACTGTCATAACTATAGCACAGTGCCTAAATAGAAAGGGAAGTAATAAATACTAAAACATTCTGAATAAAATAATCAAGCATCAGATACATTAATAAAACTTCAAACAAAAAAGATTAATAAAGCCTACAAAGGCATGAAGTAAAAAGTAAGAAAACAAGTTACATGTAAACAAAGTAAAATTATTCAAAAGATCACATAAAATAAAAAGAAAATACCACCTGTATGATTTCTTAATGCTGCTATATACAACATTAGCAAAAACTCATTCCACTGTAGATAAACCCATTAAAACATAGACAAGACATTGGTGAATAGTATCTATGATCTATGGACAGTTAACTAAACTACCTCCTTATCAATAAAATGGGCAGAGAGGGTAATGCTACTTTCAGTCATAAGTTAATCATTGGAAGGGTGTTAGCGCCCGAGTTTGCCATGTTCAACAAGAGGGTTGGTACTGAGAGCGTTAATGTAGTGGGCCCTGCATGCTCAGCAAACCAAGGTGCCCCAACCACCAAAACTGTCTGTCTTAAGGAACAACAATGAAGTTGATTGATTTCGTCATGTGACAAGTTTAGACTAGTAATTAGAACTATGTGTTAATCATACAAACCCTACTGAGTCCCATTGTTTACTGTGGAGCTTTACCCAATACGTATTAGTGAAATGTCCCAGAAAGAGTAAGTTTAGAATAAAATACCGTACTTGGGTTACACCATATAGAATTTAAAAGCACAGATTGAATTTATACTAATTGTAAAGGCATTTTTATTTTTTTGGTGTTACTGTCCCTTTAAAGGGAACTATTAGTACAAAAAAAAAAAAAGAATGATAGCTGATGTTTGTAAGATTGTGAATCAGAATAGTTTGTTGTTTGCTTTTTTTTTAACTGTGCTTCTTTTCTTTGCCCTATCAATTTACCTCCTGATGGAACCAATCATTTTTACAGTTAGTTTGCCTGGAAATAGTTAGGCAAGATAGACTGACAGCAAAACTGAGTTTGTTTTATTAAGTAAGAGTGAGAAGGATTGGTAAGAAGAAATATAAGAAAACCATTATAAAGACTATTTGTGTCAACCAATAATTTAATCCATTATATGTAATATAAGTTAATAGATTTTTACATGAATTAACAGTTCCTTTTAATAAGTCGCTGTGGACTACTGAACTATCCAGAAATAATATGTGCCAAAACTCTTCAAACATGCTTTATTAACTGTGCACAGAAACTGAGACACTGAACTTACTGCTTGGCTGAAAACCACATCTCTTCTAAAGGTGAGCCGCAAACTCTGTGGCAACCCACATGCTAGCTCTTGAAACACAACAAAAGTCATTGATTTCTTTGCTTTATCCACCACTTCGTCAACACAGTCCTTCAGTGTAATTATCAAAGGGTACAGATGTTCGTACCAGTCTCCTGTAGGATGGAAAAAAAAGAAAGATACTGATTAAAGGAAAAAGATAGGAGGTATCATGAAAGAGGAGCCTTAGCGTCATGCTGGGAAACTGAATGCATAAAAAATATTATGCAAACCACCAGCACCTCCTCACATAAAGCAGACATTAACTGTAGATTGTAGAATTTATTAGACTCTGCAGCTAATAACAGTTACTATTATGACTGAACAATGGCGCACTGAGAAAACACCAGCTGTGCACCAAAGATTGTCTCGAGACTGGAATACCTTTAAAGCGCTCGCTGATGTCCGCATGCAGGACATCAGCGAGCGCATAACAGTCTGTGCGAAGTGAGCCGAAGGATCCGCACCTCACTTCACACTATGGTGAATTCCCCCCTTGATCTCTGGACTATCATGGTGTTTAAAAAAAAAAAAATATATATATATAGTGCTCCATTACCTGTAGCTTGCCTTATCAAAGCTGTGAGCTAGAGTGTTTATATTAGCAGATTTTAAACCCAGCTGAATACTGACCAGAGCCAGATTATTTGCAAGGCACGCAAAGCTGTTGCTTAGGACTGAATCACTGGTAGAGGGCCAGGGCACAATCCCTTTCAAATAAGTCCTATTTTTAGGTATGCAATTGAAGGAATGATGGGCCCTAACACAACTGAATTGTAATCCAGTATGAACACTTCATGTGAACCCACATCATGCCTTCTGTATAAGTCCTGGCAGAATATTTATAATATTTATGATTATTAGCAAACAATTGTCTCCTAGAATACGGATATAGGATAAATAGGGACACAATAATATAACTTTATTAACTTGACAACATTTTTATTTGCCAGATCATATGATTCCTATATTTTCCTGTTCCAGTATAAATACATTGTGCCTGTGAATCCTACCAGTATGGTGGTTCAGTGGTTAGCACTGCTGCTGCCATGTAGTACTGGATTTGATTTCACCCAGGACCTCATCTGTATGTAGTTTATATGACCTTCCTTTACTTGAGTGAGCTTCCTCTCACAATTCCAAAACATTCCAAGTTATTTGCAGCCTGAATTAATTGGTCCAAGTTTAATTCTTTGTGTGTGATTGTCAACTAGATATGGTATGGTAGCACTGGGTACAAGGCACCAAGAACACTTGTCAGTTTGCATTGATAGGGAAATGTCACACAATGGCAGTCCAGTGTCACATTCATTTGAGTGAGTGACCGCATGACAGCATTTTGTTGTTCAGTGAAATGGAAATAGTTTTATTACCAGTTTTACTGTCTATTTTAAAACACCTGATGTAATATTAATCTAAAACTGGACACTGGGCATTTTGTAAATAATTCATTTGGTTAACATAGACTTCCCCTATTATACACATCAATAAAGTTGATTTACTACAAATTATTAAATAACTCAGGAATATAGATTTGCCTAAAAGGAATTTGTGTTTATTTTTTCAGATCTTCCATGGAAACTTGTTTTAGAATAACTGGAGGATTGTTTTAAAAATGACCTTCTAACACTATGAATCAAAACAGAAGGAGTTACTTAAATTTTGAAAATACCTAAACATTAACCCAGTCTTATGAGTAAAATAAATCTATTAAGCTGCAGGTTGGTTTGCATACATTGATACATTTCATTTTACTAAAATCACATTTATAAGAAGGTATGTGAAACTTGTGAAATGTGAAAGAGTAAATGGAAACAGTACATATCACACATCAATAGATGGCGCTAAACTATTAATCACAGCACAAGTCTTTCACACGCATTTTACATAATCTTACATTCAGTGATTATAGTGGTGTGTAGGTTAATGAGTGACTTTAAGCCATGGAATTTGACAACTTCTTTATAAATAAAATTGATAATATCTGCAACCAAATTGCTGTTCCTCCTAACACACAGATATTATTCTACCTGCATCTCCATCTGAGTTTCTAAATTATTTTTCTCCTGCTTTCCAGTCTGAAGTTTCTCAACTTCTCTCTTCCTCCCGTGTTACTACATGCCTGCTTGACCCTATGCCTTCTTCTTTAATTAAGTGCTGTGATTCTGTCATTGTGCTGGCCCTAATGCTCCTGTTCTTTTAAACAGGCCTGTATTAAACCAATCCTTAAAAAAGCTAAACTGGACTCTGCATGTCTCGCTAACTACTGTCCTGTCTCTCTCTTGCCTCTGGCTTCTAAATTCATAGAATGTCTTGCCTGCACTCGCCTTACTAACTATCTGCATACGCCCCATATCCTGGACCCTCTACAGTTTGGTTTTAGACCAGGGCACTCTACAGAGAATGCTCTGTGTAAACTTGCAAATGATCTCCAGGCTGGCAAAGCCAAAGGGTTGTTCTAATTCTCATAGACCTATCCTCTGCATTTGACAGTGTCAATCACTCACTTCTTATTCAAATTCGCCATGCCCTTGGTGTTCAAAATCAAGCTACGTCTTGGCTGGCTTCCTATCTTTCTGATCGTTCCTTTTTTTGTCTCTCGTGCTAAAGATGCCTTTTCTCCTGTCCCGCTTAGGGTGGGGGTGCCCCAAAGCTCTGTCCCTGGCCCCCTCCTATTCTCCCTGTACACTCCTTCTTTGGGTGAGTTCTTCAGTATCACTTGTATACATATGATACCTAATTTTACCTATCTGCTCCTGTACCAACACCTGAAATACAGATTCAAATTTCTAGGTGTCTCTTGGCAATCTCTTCATGGATGGCTAAGCACCAGCTCAAATGAAATCTTGCTAAAATGGAATTGATTATCTTCCCACCCAAACCTGGACCCACTCCTACCTTATTCATTCTAGTGGATGGTGCAATCGTCAGTCTTTTAACCTCTGTACATTGTCTTGGGGTGACTTTTGACTCTGCTTTTTACTTCACTAAACACATGACCCTCACTAAATTTTATGTACTAAATTTATTTAATCCTTAGTTATTAATGCTTAATATTTGTATTTATGTGCTTCAGTGCATCGTTGAAGCTCTTATTACCCATCTATTTGTGTATAGAAGTCTTCCTCCCATTTCGACTGTAAGCTCTACAGGGCAAAGACCTCCAACCTCTTGTGTTAACCACAACCTGGCACTTTAAGTGAAGTATCCTTGTGATATTATACTTGTATTGTGTAATGTACTTTTCTCATGTATTATATTTGTATTGCTGAATTGTACAGCGCTGCGTAAATTTGTGGCGCTTTCTAAATAAAATTTTACATATATACTGCACATGGTGCTGCCATTATCATGTACAGGTTCAGATTCATCTATCCAGAAAGGAAAGGTATGGATGTTTGTGTCAGATATTTTAAAAGTTCAGTAACATAAAAAAATGAAAATATCTCCAAAACATTTATAGTTACTATCCATGTTTCTAAATTGTCTCTAAAAAGTATGTTATTTTGCGACTTAGTTTTGAAAATTAGACTTTTTCAACACACTTTGTGATTATGTAAAGCAGCACAGAAAACACTGGGGCTGGGTAAGGTCTGTTTAACACCATGGCTGCTATTAGTAAAGATTAAAGCCAGACAGAAAGCAATTCAGTTTATGATCCATGCCAATCCAAATCGGAATATTCATTTTTTGGGGTGTCACTGGCCCTTAAAAAGTTTACTCTGAGTGTATGTAAGCTAGATTTA
This sequence comes from Pipa parva, assembly GCA_019650415.1. NCBI lineage: Eukaryota > Metazoa > Chordata > Amphibia > Anura > Pipidae > Pipa > Pipa parva. Next base: position 1,777 of record WMED01028602.1, on the reverse strand, counting down.
TTGGGTTTTGCATAAGAATAATGCACATATTATTTCAGTTATATCGATTTGAAATGTAATGTAATGTTCCTTTAAATATTTCCCGTCAATGGTTCATGCTGCCTCCCTGCTAATGATTAGTCACAAAGAATGCATAAGAAAAAATCCTTCTGTGACCTGAAGCATTTGGTATATGATTGCAGAGTGCCACCTAATGGCTAGATGGTGTAATACAGGAGATGGGCATAGTAAGAGAACGGCTTGAAAGTGCAAGACTGTAATCCAACTAGTGATCGGTTAGGGACATATCCCAGTGATCAATGTTAATAGATAGTTGAGAGACAAATCTTGTTAGGAGTGTGTTTTAGGAGAACATATGCATCAAAGCTAGTTTAGAACTCAGAATGAGTATATATACAGTACAGTGGTAAGCTAGGGTTGGGCTGCCAGAGGGATCAATCAGAGTGAAACATTTGCAGCAGCACCTGTTTCATGTGGCTGGAATCTAGATGTAAATTACCATGTACAAACTAATACTAAAACATCTAGTTTAAACTAAACATGGTGGCATACAAGAGTTGAAATATTATGAGAAAATGTACGTAAGCACTTTCTAGTCTATAATTTTAATACAGTAAATTGCAAGGATAAATAAAGCGTGAGAAAGGTTTGTAATAATGGTAAATAAAAGCACAGGGTTACTATACCAGCCTAATATTTACCAGTGGTACAGAATGATTGGTACCCCTAAAGGTGTCACCGGAGGTGGATAATCTTGGTCAGCCTTCTCCCCTTAGTTAACTGGCTTGAAAATTGCTTAGTGTGCAGTTACTTAGAGACTGAGCAATTACAAATACTGGCTGTAAAAAATATAATTCTTATAAACATAGCATTTTGCCCTGTATTTTAATATTTAGTTCATTATTTTAGTTTCATAATGCTGAACCACCTGCTGGTAGAGCAAGACATGTGCATAAGGTAGAATGGCATGGTAGTTTAAGATATAAAAATTATTTCTTGGATTCCTGATCTTTAATGCACTGTGTTTGTTTTTTCCTTTGGTGACTGCAGCAATCTTTTATGCACTGGGTACACAGCAGAACCATACTTTAATCTGTGTTCAGTGGAATTGTGGGTAGTACATAATTGCACAGTGCCCCAGAGAGTCCAACTTAGTGAAAGATTTAAAAAAAAAAAATAACAACATAAAATACAATTTACATTCTAAAAAATATTTTAGAATTTTTGGAAATATACAGTAGGCGTAAATTCATATAGCGGTTTTGCTGCCCTCTTAATTAAGGATAATAACAATGAACTGGGGATAAATAAACTGTGAAGAAGTGTTGCATACAATGGAGGAAGATAGATTTAGAGAATCAGATGAGGGGTATGAGCATTATTATTTAAGCTTTTTTTAAAAAAAAAAAAAATTATATTTTAAAAACACTGAATTCGACAGATATATTTCAAAGGTAATGGCATTGATTGGAATGTCACGTCCACTTTAAAAAAATCACTAAACCCTCTGAATCAATATGCATAGAATTTATGCTTATGCTGTGTTATCCATGCTTGTAACGGATATAGTTTATATATATTCCCTATACTTAGATATATCATTTTTAAAAAGTCATCACTGAAGCCTGCAGCTGATTAAACAGACAAAGATCAATTGAGAGCAAATACTTAGTAGGGTCAGACTAACTGGTATAAAATAGAATTTTTCAAAGAGACATTATAATAGGAAAGTATAACTGCATTATTGATGTAATAAAACATGATCCCAGTACTTCCA
>WMED01028601.1:0-10422 GCA_019650415.1 Pipa parva | reverse complement strand
TATATATATATATATATATATATACAGTATATATATATATATATATATAAAAACAGCTTTGTGCTGTTATTACTGTAATCAGGTACAATACACTGCTACTAAGGTTAATAGTGCTAATTCTTGATACAGACATGGCCTTATTGACTAAATCAGCGGTTCTCAACCTGTGGGTAACGACCCTGGCGGGGGTCACACGACCATCCCGCAGGGGTCGAGAACTGCTGCGGTACCCGGAAGCGCCCGCAGGACCCTTCTTATAAGAGTTCCTGCGGGGTGACGTCTGCCCAAAACGTCACCATGTGACGCACGTATGTGATGACGTTTCGCTCGAACGTGACGTGCGTACGTGATGATGTTTGCCTGAATGTCATCACATGATGCGCGTACGTGAAGACGTTAGAGTGAAACGTCAGTCTGTGACATCACAGCCCTGGGGTCATGGTTCTCAAAAGGTTGAGAACTGCTGGACTAAATGATGAATTCACCTCACTATAATTTAAGTCACATCGCCAAAATAATCGCAAATTCACTTCTTCTTAGTGAAGTACCAGATTGACTTGTCAAAGAAGCTTCCAGCGATGCGCACTGTTCACTGGTTAGTGCGTGGCGTAGTCAGCCGAATAGAAGTAGGATGCAGTCATGCAAACTGAAGTGAATTCCTCTAGTAAAGTGCAGTGACATCCTCACATATCCCATTAACTGTATATAAGTGAATAATACATCTATTTCTATGTCACCTTGTCCCTAGGTCATGTTGTGACTTAGTCATATTCACTATTGTCACTTTTGAAAACACTTTTCACCACAATGGATCCCTGCCATCAACCCCAACCCTTCCCCCAGTTTGCCACTCTGATGTGACAAAGTCAAATTAGTGAATTTGGAGAAGTACACCTAGTTGCATTCACTCCTTCAACATACATCCCCATTGGCTTTTAGTTAATAAGGCCCTAATTTTCTTTCCAGCAGGGATGCATTGAATCCATAATTCATTGTCTTTGCATACAATTAAATGATGAAAATAAATATAAAAATTTGGTTTTGACCAAAACTGAATGCAACTCTAATTTGGATATTAATATTTTAGCACGGTGAAAAAAATTCAGCAGTCTTGGTTGAGATTGGTTTAGGTTAAATCGCTGCTGAAAAACAGTGCTATAAATTGGACACTGTACAACCATTAACTATAATATATTAGAAATTGAAAGGTAAAATGTGCACTTGCATATTTAAATATTGCCCCCAAGGGATTGAGGACCACTGGGATTGTAACCAGTATCCCAGCACAATGGCCTAACAATGCAGACAGGTTAGTTTGGCATGTCGACTTTCACTGGATTGGTTGTAACTGTACCTCCACCATATATTACTATAATAAAGCTGTAATAAGCATAATATGATTCTACTATAATCAAAATCAGTGCTATATAGATTTGTATTATTTTATTTTCTTATTAAGGCTTGCTGTAGCTTGCTTTGCTGTAATGAGTGCACTGCTGTCACATAATTAAGGCTTTGTAATCTAATGCCACCACTTTGTACATACACAGGATCAAAAGCAACACAAAGAGGCTTACTATAACATCTGGGAATACTCGATGATGAGAGTATGTTTTCAGAATTCTGAAAAGACATTGGACAATGTTAACTTAGGTTTATCCATGCCTTGAGGGGTTTTATGCACTATGTACATACAGAAAAAACGTCAAGGTTACCGTAAATACCTGAGTGTACTCATAGGCGTATAATAAATAAGAAATAAAAGTCACTTACAGGATTCCAATAAAAAAAAGATATATATAATATATGAATTTTACTGCTCCATTTCAGTCAAACACAAATCATAATATTATTGTGCAAGCATGGAGTGGTGGTTTCAACTTCCACAACAGCACAAACTGGGGGCAGGGCTCTGGAGTGGCATAAGGCAATTGATTATTCATTCAAAAGTGAGACAATAGCGGCTGTGATTAAGTGACAACATGACCTAGGGACAAAGTGAAATAGAAATAGAATATTCACAGAATGCAATTAGTGGGATATGATGAGACGGACCTCACTGCCATTCCAATTTTTTGAATTCGCCTCACTCCACATGATTTCTCATCCTACTTCTATAAACCTGATTACTCCACACTACGCATGTGACAGCATTCACCATTGTCTGACATGTGTATTCTCAATTTAGTCAATAACCCTTTTATATGTGTTCAAAATATAAGATGCAATAGTCCTTGCTTCACCAGAGCATGTCATCAGCAAGCACCATATATGGAAAGAAATGCTGTACATAGTACATAACAGTGATACATCTTATTGAGTGTTTGAACAGTTGCGGTATTGCCATGGGCATCTGCATGTGATTACACATCAATATGGATGGGCGCCTCCATATTGGGGATGGCATCGGCCCATCAATTAAATAGATAGAACAGGGCAGAGGGGCACATGAGGAGGCTAGGACTACTCCTGATGCACCCCTGGGGTGAGGAGGCTATGGCCTAGGTGGTATGTACAGTATATGAGTGTAACATATAGCTGTATTATATTCCTCTGGTCAGACTGCAAATATCAATTATCTCACTATGGGTGATTCTATTGCTTTGTGCTCCACATGTTATATTGAACAGTTCCATTTCTTACTGTTCATTTAAATCATGGCTAGTTCAGTATTTTTAAAGCCCCACCCTGTATGTTGCCGGGAAACCACTCTAGGATTTGGCTACTAGGTTAATCCCTGGATTAATCAGCAGTGAATTAATTTAATGATTATATCTAGATTGTTTCCTGCTAGAAAAGGCATAAAACCCATTTTAAAGTATTCATGGAAACGTTTATTACAGTCTCCGTGTGTAGGTAATTCCACAGTTTTCAGTAAAGTAACAAAGAATAGCTGGATTGTACAGCACTGTGTAACCTAGTGGCGCTTCATAAATAAAACTATACATACAAGAATACCTTTCAGCACTGCTGTTGAAACCTATCTTTTCTCTAGTTTCGGTAATTCCTAAGGAAAAAGTGCATTGGATAAATCAGTGATTAGACCATGTAAATATATGCATATATTAACCATGTAATCTACTTCGAAATTCAGTTGTATGAACATTTTTTTGCTTAGCGTAAATGCTCCGTCAAACATTCTTGTTACATCAATGGAGGAGTCATAAGGAGTAAGTAAGATGAGAAATGGCCCCACAAGGAGCCCACTCAGACAGGTTGCCCTGGCAGATTTATTTATTTCAAGAAAAAATAGGAAGCATCGCTTTGCAAATCAAAACAGTTGGGGCACATTTACTAAAGTTGAACTGCTTATCCCTATAAAAATGAATTTGGTTAGCTCTGGATTTAGCAATATCGATAGTATCGCCTATTTATCAAAGCACTGGAAGGCATTATCGCAGTGGATATCTCTGTGTATCGATATCACCTGATTTAATGCTGTTCTGCATTATTTACTAAGATAAGTGTTTGTTTTTTTTTTGGCTATTTCTGTTGCTTAATATATCTCCACTCTCTGGGTGGCGTTATCCATTACTTTCAATGGGGCTGTAGTCTGGAGTTATATTTTAAGTGTAACTTATCGATATCGATATACACATGGATATTGATATCGATATATATCCTTCCCCATATCTATATCCCTCCCCATAGACGCAACCAGTACCACTGCTTCTACAGATATCGATATCGCCGGGATAAATGCAGTGCTATTGCTGCATAATAATAAATGGGCTAAGGGGATATCATCCAATATCTCTAAATCTATGGCGATATCTGGTGATATCTGTTGATATGAGAAATGTGACTTTAGTAAATATGCCCCGGTGGGGGGCATATATTGAGTTATTGCACAGTATCATATACTTATACTGCATCATCTGCAAATATAAACACTTTAATTTCAAGTCAATTCCCCATTGTCATTGGGTGAGAGACTTGGTCATATTTGCTCAAATAAAAAGTTTTTAGGCTACAGTAGTTAATGAGGGAGCAACAGTCTATCTTTATCAATATCGCTACTTTTACGCAAATTTTATTGCTTTATTGTTTGTCTGAGTAAGTTGGTGGTTGGTCCTGTGAGTTAACCACAGTCAAATATGTTTTCCCCTCAAAAAGGATATTGATATAGATCTGTAATAGATGGTAAACCTAATATAAAAACTGCAAAAATCTATTTCGATGGGGAAAGTGTTCTATTGATTCTTTATAACTCAGGGGCATGGAAAAGAACTTGTCTATACATGAGTATACTGTATAACGGAGTCAGTTTACGTTGAAAGTTTTAGGGCGGCAGCCCAACTACCTACCTTGTAGTTATTTCACCAAAACAATCTCTATTACAGTATTACAGTACGATGTTAACAGTAATTTAGTGCTAGAAAATATTTCCTAAAATTGTATTTCAACTTTCCCCATTTGGCTTGGCACATTACCATTGTTGCTGCAGCAATATTTTTCTCTATTAATATTTCCAACCATTTTTAACCAAAGCATATTAATATTATTAATGGTAACACAGCAATTTCTTTTTTTCATCCATGATAAAATACAGGAAAAATTGTCTATAATGGTACGTTACTGGCTTGACTGCTTTTTAAAATAGTTTATTACTGGTATTTGCAGCTGTTTTAACATTTTATGCCATGGTATATTACTTTAATTGATTAGTAATTTTTGCTGCAATATTTTAATATTATACTGCAGCATAACAATAATAAAGTATATACAACTTTCCACCTTTTCCCCTGGTATATTACCATTATTAATGGTTTTAAATCAATCTTTATAGCGGAGTAAGTTAACTCTAGTTTTATTGCAATATTTGTGATTTCTTTACCATTCTTATTAAGAGAAACACAAAATATTGAAACAGATAATAACAATAACATGTACCACAAGAAGATGTACTATGATTTATTTTTAGTTTATTATAGGAAATTATGACTTCAACCTTTTTTTTTGTTATAGTACAATGTTATTACTTTTTTATTTTTCAAATCTGGTTATTTTTCTTTTAAATTACAAGTTTGTAACAAATCAGTATCTTTTGTTTCACATTCTTTTATGTAATAAAAAAAAAAACGCAATAAACTCAAACATAAAACTCTTAACTTGTGGTTTTTCTTATTGAATTTCCCTTGTTTTATATTTCACAGTATATACCACATTATCATTCAACTAACTAAAATTTTCCCTATTTTGTACAAGGAGCAGAGGTATATATTTCAGTTATTATATTATCTTTTTCATCGTTTTCTAGTAATGTTGTTGTTATTACTGTTTATGAAGATATGCCTCATATTTTTATTTTTTTAAAGGAAAATATTTTATTACAATTTTAAACTTTTAACAGGGAATCATAACAGACATTTAATATTAATATACAACAATGCTACCTTGTTATACATATATCGCAAATACATATACATACATAGTCAAGGCACACATGTTTAGATACAACATTTTGCATTCAAGGACCTGGAATATCTGAGTTTAACTCTAGCCAATGTGACCAAATTTTGGAGAATTTTCCTTTACACCCTCTTGCTTCATAGGTTAATTTAATTAAAGGTAAGTTTTTGTTTACTAGTTGTATCCAATCATTGAGGTATAGCTTTTCAGGTCTCATCCAATGCAATATAATATTCTTTTTCCCATAATACATAAGAGATGCCTCATATTTTTATGTCATAACTGCACTGTTTCTCCTTTCTTGTTTACCTCCCAAAAAATAATATTAATATACAGCAGCAAAAATTAACTATTCTGGAATGGCACAATACTATTATTGCTCTTTCTTTTTGTATAAACTGATTTAAATTTATTTTTTTTTTTAGCATTATCACCTTTATAACCCCAACACTTTACTATTACTGACATTATTTCTGTTGCTTGTGATATGTCATATGTATCATTTCCACAGCTGAGTATATAACACTGTGTGGGCCCCCTGTGCAAGATCACCACTAGGCCGCTTCCCCTTCAGTGTTCCTTGCTCCCCAGAATTCATAGGCAGCATCAGATGCTGTGGGTGGCAGCAGGGGTGGAGGTACAGCCCTCCAAACTCCTTCTAAAGCACAAGTTATAGTAGCAGCAACAGCCTGAACATAACACAGAAAAAAATGATCAGAAATGAAACAAATTATTGGCATGTATTTTGAACACTGATAATAGGGGACAGCAGCACCTCCAGCTTTCGGATCTTTAACTATAAAATGTGATATTCATTTTCATTATTCACAGGTGGAAGCCATTTGTAGGGCAAATGGCATATTTGTTAGACAGTTGTTTTTTAAATATAACACAAAAATTCATATTGACTATCAATGTCCGAAATAAAATATCACACAGAACAAACAGCGTAGGATTTGTCGCTTGGCAAAAGTAAAAAAAATGATATGGGGTCTAAATGCTTTAGTAATTAATAGAAATGTCCTAACGCATTTGTACTGCAAGTACTATTTATCACAGTAAAGTGAAATGTACACATCTATAAATCAAGAAGTAATTTTTTTTTTTTTTAATTTTAAATTTTTATTGACATTTTTTAAATAAACAATCATATCGGAAAATCATTCAAACATTCGAACATATTTGGGTCATCATATATTGCAGACATATAATCAACATACAGTTTTCATTGTTTCAATATCCACAATTTGTATCTGCTGTCTATTATTTCAATAAACTTTTTCCCAGCTTGTGTTTGTTCTTTATTTCTCTAAACTATTGCGAGATCAAAGTGGATTTTCGTTTGTTTGTGGATTTTTAGAATGTGTGGGGTATGTTATGTTGTTTCTGCTCCTTAGTCTTGCTAGTGGGGGTTGAGGTTGTTGTTGGGGGGGAAAAGTAAAATCTAAGGGTGAGGGGAGAGAGGGGAGGATTAAAAATAAATAAATAATATAAAATAAATTAAAATAAAATAAAATAAATAAATAAAGGGGGAATTTGAGTTACACCATCAATATAATTTTTCTGTTGTATCTCCTATAGTTATAGCAGGGGGAAAGGACTCTATATTGTCTATTTGTTAGTATCCTTTTCTTCTCTCTTCTCCCTGCCCTCAGTCTCTCTGTACTGTATCTAGAAATTGGTTCCAGGGAAGCCATAGCAATTCCGTTTCGTATGATTTGTCTGTAAGGTGGCCTCTGATCTTTTCCATTGTGTATATCCAAATGACCTTGGATATTAACTCTGTCATGCTGGGTAAAGTGTTTTTTTCCATGAGGCCGCTATTAATGTTTTTGCGGCTGTCAAGATGTGGGAGGCTAATCTTTGTTCTGCCTTGGATGGTAGTTCTGGTGTATGGAGTCCCAATAGTAGGGTTTGAGGTTTTGGAGTTATTAAATAGGTTTTAAAAATACTGTTTAGAATGTTTATAATCATTTCCCAGTATTTTTGGGCTATTTTGCAGGACCACCAAGTGTGTAGGATGTGCCTTGTTGGTTGCACCCTCGAAAACAGGTGTCTAGTGCTTGGTTTTGATAGATTTGTGCTAACCTATGTAGTGTGAGGTACCATCTGTATATTACCTTGTATGCTTGTATCAAGAAATAATTTTAACCTTATATCTGGAGGAGAGAAATCAATAAATACGGTATAAACTTACATGCATGCCAACAATTTAGTTAATTAATGTACATCAGCACTTTGATGGAAAGAGATAAGCCTTTTAAACCAGGTCTAATTGTGTTGTGTTATGGAATGTGATAAAAATCAATGCGCATTGTCACATTGTATTTAGACTGGAACCATGTGTAGCTCAATACATTAGCCGTATAAGTTGGAATAAGAACAAAATGTTTTGTCCTTTAAGTAGAGCAAATTTTGCAAGTCATCACAGAGTTACAGAGCAAAGGGCCTAGAAACCAGTTATGCATGTAATGCAAAGGCAAGGCAGGATCAGAGCGTATGTAGGTGGGAAAAACCCGGGAGAACTTGGAGGTTGGATCATATCATTTGTACTGCAGGTCAGCACAGGATTTCAAATGCACCTAAACATTTACATATGATATAAATCATATCACATGGCTCTGTATGGTTCCCTCCTACACACACCTATGTCCGTGTTGCCTGCTGACAAAATGGAAGATGAAAGTAATCCTGCATTTGTTTCAGAGTATATCTGATTGCATGCAGTCAATACCATAGCATTTTATAATAGGTGATATATTTCTACCCAACCCAAGAGCCACACACCATCAATCACTTAACTAAAGATTTGTGTAAAACAGTGTACTGGTTGTCATTACTTTATTAACCATGCTTCCAGTGAAATCTGACTTGTGATTCTAACTATGATTAAATAGAAGAGGTCTGTAATAAAGGACAGTAAGCTGAGAAAATGTAGAAAACCATGATTGCTAAACTATTCATTTAATAGTTAAAATTACTATTCCTATGAATCTGATTTCAGTCAATAATCATGTTTAGGCAGGGGCCACACCACCATTTGAGATTGCTGCACTTATTGAGCAGAAAATCACCAGAATGCTGAATTTTTTGCTGGAGAGTGCCTACTCATTGCAACCAGAATAAAAACTCAGTTCACTTTAGGTTGGGCTGGTCAGGTTCAGTTAAAACAGGAACAGTCCAGGAACAGGTTCATTAATTCATAAACATAATTATAATTTATGAATCCTAGGCTCGTGCTGCAGAAATCCACAGTCAGCATGAGTAGGAAGAATAAATGTTAAAGCCCGTCTATAGCTGCTATTTCTGCATCAGATGAAGCATTTCATAACCAGAGATTTGTCCAGTAAAAATGCAGAATGCCACCGAACCATGAAAATCTGATTAAAACCGATTGGGGGTTATCCATTACACTGACTAAAACTATAGATCTGGGTATTAGTTTCCACTGGAATCAACATTAAAATCCAGCAATGTCTGCAAGCTGATTAGAGGTGTTTTGGGTTATGAGAACAGGCTATTTTCATACGGTTGCTGCTTTTGGCTACATCAGGGAAATTCATTAACAGGGGCAAACTTTACAGATCTCCAGTAACCCATAACAACCATTCATTCAGAAGTTGCCCCTGTTAATTAATCCTCCCTGTGAGTCTCTTTCTGGTTTTGTCTTTAAGCTTCATTAATATTTTTTTTTTATGTTAAAAGGAGAACTAAAGCCTAAATGATGCTTAGGCTAGAATTGTTCAACCTTACGCAGTAAGATCACTGAATATTCCCCATGAGACTAGTGATTCCGCAGATTTGTATTTTTCTGTACTAATTCATTGCGCGTGCTCAGGAGTGCACTGAGTAGAGACTGAAGGAAAATTGTCTACCCCAAAACATAGCATACATCCATTAGATGAATTAAACTTCAAATAAAAAAAATAAAAAATGAAATACTGGATTCTCTTTAAATCAAACAGAAGAACTCCTGTCTGCATTTAGGGATTTCTTACCATTAATTAAGAAGGAAAATCTTTTAATGTTCTCATTTCTACAGGACTAATTATATAATGATTCAGACATATCGGCACTGGATTTTCTGCAGCCCTACAAGTGTAAATCTGAACTTATTTATTTTCAACCTTGCAGCATGGAGATTTTAAAGAGGTTTTTTTTGTTATACAGGCATTAAAAGCTCATTGGTTTAGGTGTGATTCTGTTGGGGGGGGGGGTTAATTCTTACTGCCTCCTGCTTGTAAGTATACTTTCTTCATGCAGCGCTGCAACAACCACTTTATGTTTCTTCTTAAAAATCACAAAGCCCAGCAAGTACAGAAGAAATCTTTGGACATAATACTACTTTTGTGCTTGCTTGACTTAGTGACTTTCAAAACCATGCAGGAAGTGCTGCACGGAGAAGAAAATATCTATGTTCTGACAAACAGACGGTAGCGCTGGAAGATGTGTGTGTATTTAACCCACTTTAGACCAACAAACATTTAGTTCCCCTTTAAAAGAGTAGGGTTACCTAAAAATTCATTCTAGCTGCATGGTTATCAGTACAGCTGCATATTAAATCGCTACATCAGTAAACACTATGAACTAAATATTATGGCAAATTAGCTGGTTTGCATGTGCAATATGCATCCCTACATTGCCTTTAAAACAGTGCTTCTTAACCTTGCTCGAGGTACCAAACCCACCAGTTTCATATTCACATTCACCGAACCCTTCTTTAGTGATAAATCACTTGACCTGCGTGTTTTGACCTCCGTGGCAGAGGCTCCGCCGAACCCCTGAGACCGACTCACCAAACCCCGGTTAAGAACCACTGCTTTAAAAGCAGGAGACTTTGGAAATACATCTATTGCAGGTCTGAATTTATAACTATACAGGCTTGTATACTGCGTTGTTTACATTTCCCCTCTTTAAAGAGGAATGGTTTTATGTAGGATTTGAGCAGCTTATTCTATAGATCAGAGGTCCCCAACCTTTTTTGCACCAGGGACCGGCTTTAAGCAAGAC
>WMED01028600.1:179-10422 GCA_019650415.1 Pipa parva | reverse complement strand
TTTGTAAAAATTAACATTTGTGTCATTCTCAAAACTTTTGGCCATGACTGTACATTGGAGAATGAAAAGTGAAAAACTGCACTTAGATTAGATTGTTCTGGATTTTCTGTGCGCTTCTGTTTCGTACAGATGTAAATACAAAAAAGGACCTTTACATTTTCTTCATTGGACAGATTTAATATTTTAATCCACAGGAAAACTGCAAGAAGATTTGCTGCTTTTGCCTGTTTCTTGCTGATGTTTTTATGCCGTCTTAACAACTGCTCTAAAATGATAGTGTGTCCTAGCAATTAAAGTATACAAAGCAATGAAACAACATGCACAATTCTAAAACACTGAATAAAGAATAGACTTTGCAATAACTTACTTACTCTTTTAGGGGAGTTCTCTTTCTGTGCTAAGCACCTTGCTGGAATGTCTTCATTGCTTTTCGTAAAAGCCACCAACCTGCTATTGGCGTCCTCAAATGAAATTTTCACCAAGAAGTTTTTTATACCATTTTGTACACCTGTTTTAGATAGCATTTTTTCAAATGTTTCAGTTGCTTGCAGATCCAGGTTATCAAAGATTAAAACAATGAACTGCTCTTCAGGTTCTAGAAGATAAAAGACAAAAAAAAGTAGCCAAATTAAGATATGAAAAAAAGAAATTAATCACATTACAAATTGGTTAAAAATACAATTTCTTAGTATTTGCAAAGAAACATAAAAAAGGCATTTCCTCATAGCTGCGTGGGAGAGCATGATGTCATCAATACGTCCTCCCTTGATGACGTGCACTCTCTCCCATGTGTCTATTAGGAAATGCTGATGCGGGGCTTCACAGGGAGAGTGGATGCAGAGGAGAACGCGCCGTCAGAGGGACTGCCTGAACCAGATGTCATAGAGCTGCCGGCACAGAATGAAGATTGAGTCAGCAACAATGAAGTGCTGGACAGCATTTCTTTACAGGTAAGAAAATGTACTTTTTGTCCAAAATTGAAAAAAAAACCAAAAAAAAAAAACCATTTACTATAAGTTTTTAAATTTTGTCCGGAGTGTCCCTTTAACAGATTAAAAAAAACAGTGCCCTCCAGAGACCAAACTAATCATGAACATGCACACACAAACACAAAAAAATGTGGAAACAATTACTTTAAGTACCACTCACACTAGGTAGTACCCTAGTATATCTTAGAATTGAAAGCAATTTAAAACTTTGCATAAGTGCCCTATATCTCTAATATTTTCGCCTATTCTTTCCTTATAGTGAACCTATCAAGAGCTAAATGATTTAGATATCTATACACTTTATACCTACCGTGTTTTTCCAAAAATGAGGGATAATAACATAAAATATATAAAACAGTAATTTATTTTAATTTTCACAAAAGCGCGACTGCAACAATTTTCCCATTGTAAAGTCCCGACTGTTACAACTAGGGCTCATTTTTGGGAAAACACGGTATCCCAGAAAATTATGTCTGCTCAGCCATGCAAGTGCTTAATACACTCACAAGATACAGTTTTTACATAATAAGCTGTTGAGCTGGTTGAAAATACTTTACATTGCACTAATATCATGCTGAATAATGCAGTAAAACACAACAGACAGACTGAACAATTAGCACACAGAAACAAAATTTACTACATTTCTTTCTTACTTGTAGCCCGGCAGTCATACCATCCATTACCATTCTCTCTGCTTAATTGTAGGCGAGATCGTAGGGCTTGACATGCAGCAGGTATTGTTTGTAAGAAAACAACTGGGAGTTTACGAGCTGTGCACCACTCAACCTTTGTAATTTCAGACGTATTTAAAATTATCTGTTGAAAATCACTATCTTCAGGATTTACTGTAATAAAAGATTACATTTTAAAAAAATATGCACAACAGAAATGACAACAAGCAAATGATGACCTAAACAATTGCTCCTTTCATTATCACTTGAGATTACCAGTTTAGATTACTAGTTTCTCTATCACCCCGCTTACCTAGTAACTATTTAAGTTAGCAAATTGGCTTAGTATAAAAGGAGTTTTGTTTGTATGTTGGCAGTTCTATTGGCACTGTAGTTCTTCTTTAAAAGAATATCATCTGGAAAGTTCCAATGGCTTAATTTTTTATTTCCTTCTCCTGCATTCATAAACAGCACTGCACAATTTATGTTTGTCTTAAAGGGGCACTATACTTGCACAGTGAACCTTGATGACAAATTTGTCATTAAGGCTTACAATACAAGTATATGAACACTGAATTTAACATTGATAGCTGGCAGCAATTATACATTCTTTTTGTAATCAGTCCCATCTGTTTTATCCAGCCCCTTGACTTCAAAAGCCAAGGATCACTTTTCTGTTCCAATTCTCCTAGACCAGCGGTTCTCAATGCAGGGGTCGCACGACCATCCCATGGGGGTTGAGAACCGCCGTGGCACCCGGAAGCGCCCGCAGGACCCTTCTTATAACGGATCCTGCGGGGTGACGTCGACCCAAAATGTCACGTGACGCACGTACGTGATGGCGTTTGCCCGAACGTCATCACCTGATGCGCTTACATGATGACGTTCGAGCGAAACGTCAGTCCGTGACCTCACAGCCTGGAGTTGCGGTTCTCAAAAGGTTGAGAACTGCTGTCCTAGACCAATCCTCTGCATTTGACACTGTTGATCCCTCCCTTCTTATTCAAATTCGCCAAGCTGCATCTTGGCTGGCTTCCTATATTTCTAATAGCACCTCTTCTCCTCTCCCACTTAAAAGTGGGAGTGTCTCAAGGCTCGATCTTTGGTCCCATCCTGTTCTGGCTGTACACTCTTTCCTTGGGTGATATCATCATTTCATTTGGTCTTCAGTATCACTTGTATGCAAATTATACCCCAATTTACTTATCCATTTCTGTGCTAAAACCTGAAATACATACTCAGATTTGTAGCCGTCTTCTGGAAATCTCCTCTTGGATGGCCAAGTGCCAGCTCAAATTAAATCTCGCTAAAACAGAATTGATTATTTTTCCACCCAAACCTGTATCCCCTCCTACTTTTTCCATTCTAGTTTATGGTGCGATCATCAACCCTGTGACCTCTGTACGTGGTCTTAGAGTGACTTTTAACTCTGCTTTTTCCTTCTCTAAACACATCTAAACTGCCAAAACCTGTCTATTTTTCCTTCACAACATTGTGAAGATCTTCCCCTTTCTCTCTCACTCCACCGCTAACACCCTCATGCATGCTCTCATCTTATCCTGGTAGAGTACCACAACATTCTTTTATCTGGCCTTCCAGCTTCCTACCTCTCCCCGCTCCAGTCTATTCTAAATTCTGCTGCCAGAATAATCTCTCCAGATGGGATAGCCTTTCTCCCAATCTTTCTCTGCTCCTTGGCTCACCACAAGCAAAGGAATCATTTAAAGCATTCTCCTTATGACATTTAATGCAGTTCAATCCACTGTCCCACCCTACAGTTCCTCATTTGTCTGCCCATACATTCCTCCACATCAACTTCGTTCCTCTCAAAGCAACCAGGTTTGCATGCAACACACCAATACTACCCTTTCTCCCCTTAAAACCTTTTCTCTCTCTGCCCTCCACATCTGGAATTCTATTCCCCTTTATCTTCACCAGGAACATTCCCTCTGCAATTTTAAAAGCAAACTGAAGTCCTTCCTTATGGAGCACTAGTTCTGATTCTTGAGTATAAATTATATTTTATCCTTACTTCGTTATTTATGCTTAGTATTGTATTGACAAGTGTTTCAGCACATTGTTACAGCTCTTATTACCCTTCTATCTCTGTATGTAAGTCTTCCTCCCATTTAGATTGTAAGCTCTATGGGGCAAGAACCTCCAAACTCTTGTGTCAACCACAACCCGGCACTTAAAGTGATATCTTTGTGATATACTTGTATTGTGTAATGCACTTTTCCCATGTCTGTATTATATTTGTATTGCTGAACTGTACACCACTGCGTAAACTTGTAGCACTTAATAATAAAATCATACATTTACTCTTGCCTGACATGTGGCTGTTTAATTAGCTGCATAAGCACTAAATATTCCTTCCAGTACAATTTTTGATTAACTTTTAGTATTTAAACTTTTTTGTTTGTTTTGGGATCTCTTTTCAGTAGCTGTGACCAGAAGGCCAATTCACCTTGGGTCTGATTTTATTTCTTCACCATCTAAGCTTACACAGCTCAGATAAAATAAAGGCTTCATTTCTCTTAATTTAGAGTTTATGCTAAAAAAAGAAAATCCAAAGAGGTAAAGTAAAGCGCAAAAAAGGTTTCGAAATAAGAATGCAGCCAGATTTCTAAGAAACATAATGGATGGCGAACCATCACAATCTCAGCTACCCATTTCACATTGACAATCTGATTTTGAAATATTAATTAGCAGCAAGAGAGCCGATGAAGGGAGGCATTTGCCACCCCAAAACGCTGTTTGTTTCACTTCTACAATAAAAATGGGGTAATACCCCTTTTATTATACAGTTACAGGAGCAGATGATTGCATTGTTTTATGGATCTGTTTGGGCTAGGCTGGAGCCCATTTGGCTGGTTCCTATTCATACGTTGAACATGCTGGGATTGTGTTTTATTAAGACAAAAACTGAAAGTGGCTCTCCAGCGGATGAAGAATCTCCTACTAATATAACTGCATTAAAGCTGTTACAGTGACCCTGTAAAGGCTGATCAAGAATTCTTACCTTGTAAAAGTATCTTTATAACGTCCAGAAAAAACTGCAAAATAAAAACAATAAAAGTATAGAAAAGTGAACGCTGGAAGAATACAATGTGCATCACAAATTAATGTGTAGCAGTATAGTTAATAATATTAACATGAAACAGCAACTTAATACTAATAATTTGGTTCTCCTCCTTTTCAGGTACACAAGCACAAAGTACTTACTATGACAGGCTCAGCTGCCATTCTAAAAAACGATCCTATTCGAACACTCCGGCAGCTCAGGATGAGACTTTCACAAATGGGTGAAGAAGAGGTTTCACATGGGGTGTCCATATTTACAACTTTTCTTCTTTTGATAGGAGTACTGGTGACCTTATTGCCAAACTGCCAAATTACAAAGTATACAAAGATTAGATTCTCTCTTGCTGACCCTTATTTCAGGAATTCCTTACTTGTCTACCTCCGCCAAGAGCAATCCATCAGTATGTTCAAAACTAAACTAAAATCCTACCTACTGGAGCACTAGCAGTGGTTTTTAGGTCTTCCTTTTATCCTTAAAGGAGAAGTAAAGGCTGAAATAAAATTAATATGTTATAAAATGTACCTGGCACTAGATGGGAAGTGCAAACTTCTATAATGAACAGAGTAGCGATTTGAAACATTGAAGGCAGTTTTACACAGCCATGAATCTGTGCTCTGGCTCCCCCTCCTGACTGGTATCAGCGGTTTTGATAAATCAAAATTATTTCAATTTGAGCACTGAAATTATCACTGCGCATGCCTGGAGTAGGCGCGAGAATGTTGATGACGTTCTGCACTGCTGATGCCGGTCAGGAGGGGGAGCCAGAGCACAGCTTCATGGCTCTGTGAAACTGCCTTCAAACTTCAGAATTGCTACTCCGTTCCCTAATGAAGTTAGCACTTCCCACCTTAGTGCCAGGTACATTTTATAATGTATTCATTTCATTTTGGCCTTTACTTCTCCTTGAACAAGCTATTTAAACTATTTAAAAAATCTTTTTAATAGTACTTATAGGCTAATGAATGTTTAACAAAACTGAGTGTTTTGTTACTGCACTTGTTACCCTCTTATCTGTTATTTTAAGTCTTCCTCCTATTTAGGTTGTAAACTCTACGGGGCAGGGACCTCCATCCTCTTGTCTCAACCAAGGCCTGGCACTTACATTGATCTATTTTCTTGTTTATATGCTTGTAATTTACTTGTTCTTTATTAAGCACTCTCCCATGTCTGTATTATAATAATTGTATTGTTGAATTGTACAGAACTATGTAACCTAGTGGCGCTTTATAAATAAAAAATATACATACATACATACATACATTTCCACAGGCCAGTAACAATAACCACTGTATAATAAACCTGACAATTTTCAAAAGGAAGAAAAAAATTATATGAATGAAGAACTGGATTTTAAATAAATGTTTTACAAGCAAATACATGTTGCTTGTAAAGCAGCTTGAATATAAGAGTCCCCCTTATTAGAGCCAATACTGTTCAATTCTTTAATATAAACAGATTAACTACACAGTGCTAAGTTTTGAAAGTAACCGAAGAATAAATGGTTTTTAAAAAAAGGTTACATTTGCAACACATCTCAAGTGCTTTTTTGGGGGTTTATTCAATAAAGTCCGAATTGTTGCGTATGGGTGCGAAATTTGTCAGATAAAGACAGACACAATAGGCTGCTACTGTCGCAGTCATGTCTCTATAATGAGAATATTGTCGCAGTCGCGACTTTATTATGGGAAGATTGTCACAATATAAACTTTAAAAAAATTGCCGCAACTTTACAATGGGGAAATTGTTGCGGATTTGCTATGGGAATCCGCTGTTTGAGAATTCGACAGTCAAATTTGCACCTTAGTGAATAACCCCCTTGGTTACCATTAAAATCAACAGAAAGTGGTTTACTTGCATTTTGACCCCGCTTTAAAAAAACAGTTGGCAAAATGCCTCGTTTATCATTGCCCTTAACTGGCACACTGGCTACTTTTCAGCTAAACTGGAAGAATAGAATCCATTGTTTCCTATAGGATAAACTGCACAGACCACTTGTACTGTACAATACCAAGCCTAATTTAAAACAGCTCAGCTATGAAACAGGCAAGGGGTCTGGCCTTAAAGTGCTTGCAAACTGTACAGCTAGGAGCACTACACCAAACCTCATACCATTAAAGTGTATTGATTAGATTTACTACACAAGCTTAACTGAAACAGAGCAAACATTCAAATTATATATTTGCATACTTGTATAAAAATTGGAACTCTGTGGTGTTTTAGAAAATTAGAAATTAACACAAACGGATGAAACATTTGAGTAATTACATAAAATTATAAAATAAATAGGTAAATTATTGAATAGCACTTTAGCTAGATACAGTTATAATTTCTTTTCTTTATATTTGGGTACATGGTTACCTGGTCTTTCATTTTTGCCTTCCTGGGCACTGCAATACTTCCTTCAGCATCACAGATATGTGAAACTTTATCATCCAAAATGAATTCCTCTTCCTTCAAAGCAGCTTCTACCTTCCCTGAAGAGGGAGCAGGAGACGAGCACGCAGAATCAGCAGGCCGAGGGGATATGCTTTCTAATCTGCTGTTGCTTCCTGTGCTTGCATTATCATCTTCATCATCACTAGATAGAATAACTACAATGCAATCACAATAGTGCAGTACATTACTAAATCACAAATGCAAACACTGAAAAAAAGAAAATAAGCCTAGGTCATACTGGCAAATTTACTGCAAAAGTATTTTCAACATACTCTCTAGAACAGCTTGTGCTATCAAATCAATTGCATCATTGAACTTAAAGGGTATGTAAAGGCACTTATAAACCACTCCTATCTGCTCAGTAAGTACAATACCCCATGATTTGGCGATCAGATTCATTAATTATTTTCTTCTTTACACATTAGAACAGACAAAAACTTACATTTCCGATGATCTCAGGCAACCCCTCGCAAATCATCATTTGACTTAGGCTAGGTTCACACAAGGCGTTTTTGTATTTAGAGACGCACGTCTAGAAAATAAGCCAGCGTATTTTGGTCCGGCGTATTTTCTAGATGCACGTTTCTATCGTACTTACCTGACTCCAGTGTGAATGCTTCCTCAGCATTTGCGGCTATTCTTACCTGGCCACATTTTGTGCGCGCCGTATATACGCCAGCAAAAAATGCAATGGCCAGTGTTCCGTATGCAGCGCATGTGCATCAACGCTAGTGTGACCGGAACAAGGTAAGTCCATAGGTTTACACAGCGTGGCTTTTTTTAGTTTTTATGCACAGCGTATTTACACCATGCATAAAAATGCCAATGTGAATCTTAAGGATCATACCCTTCCAATGAAAATATCAATGGGGTCAGGTTGGAGGCGGGTTTGAAGAAACCAGTGGGGAATCCAATGTGGGGAGGGGGGTGTCACTCCACAAACCCATAACATTTCCCGGTCTCATGTTTCACTCCTAGTGTCAGTGACCAAAGTTTTCCTTGTGTGGATCTCTCTGGCCCGTTCTAGTTTCTTGTGTGAAAGGTACACACACACACTCTCATTCTCCACACTGTGCTGCCCTCACGCCCCTTACCCCCAACACTATGCTGCCCCCCACACTGTGCTTACTCTCTACGACCTGCTCTCTGAAGGTGCTATCTTGGTGCTTCCCGCCCTCCTCCTTTTTCATGGACTGGCTGTGTCTGCTCCAGCACTTAGCGCTACTACATTGAACCTCCCCCCAGCGCTACCTGTGGGGGAGGATTGATGTAGAACTAAGTGCTAAAGCAGACGCAGCCTGGCCAGAGAAGAGGTAGGTAGGGGGGACAGAGAAAAGGGGAGGAAGCATCAAGATAGCGCCCCCCCTCTAGCAGCGCCCTAGACAACTACCTACCCCTCGGCCCAGCCCTGGCTGCAACTATAAAGATATACTTAAAAAAAATACAAATCTGGAATTCTACTTCAAAGAGGTCATTTTTACCAGTACTATATCAGATAAACTGCCATTCATATTGGACTTTTTGTGGAGTTATAGGTGTTTGTAGTATTTATAGAAAAAGAAACATTTCACATATTATTTTATGAACAAGTCAGCTTCTCCCGTACAGCACAACACTAAAAATATTTTCTTTGATCTGTTAAAGAAATATCCTGGTATCACTGTTTTTAACTGAGCAACTAAACAAGGTGAAAGTGTTTTTAAATATAATGTATTTACTACAAATACAGCAACCATTTTCAAAGTGCAGACTAAGTGATCATTATTTTCTAAAAAATACATTGGGGATATTTTAATTTTTTGGTGTTACCTAAAAGCTTCTTTAAAAAAACAAAACAAAACTTGCAGTGCTCATAGTATTTCATAAAATACAATAGAGTTCTTTTTCATGAACTTCCCAGTCTTGACTTAACAACAAACATAATAAGTTACAGTGTTAAATGATATAAAACTCTATTAATAATAAATATAAGCTACTACAATTTACTGTTGTATGTTTCAGATGAGAGTGTTTACAGAAAAAGCACAATTATACCACACTGGAAAGTTTTTGTCCATCAACAGAGTGCTCTGAATTGCTTAGATACACAAGAAAATAGATTATGCCTCTGGGCATGTAAGAAAATGAAAGTTGTCATGGAGAACAACATAGATGGTATAGCACGTCTCTTTAGAATCTCTATTTGCAAAACTTAAAACAGCATTGGATAAATATTTGATTATTCAAAAAAATGTACCTGCGAAGTAGCATCAATTCATATGACTAATCAGGTACATTTTGTTAGTGGCCAACTGAAAATTATGGGTTTTTATATCAGAATGGAGAAAAATTAGAAGAGATGTACACCTTAAATGTTATTTTAGTGTATTGTAAAAGTAACATTTATATGCTATGTTGATCTAGTGATAGTACAGGCCCATTAGGAACAATGAAATTAATTTCAGGTGGTAGCCAAGCGTTTGAAAGCATGAGAGTAAAGCAAATAAACACACTGAAATACCTATGTGTACACAACTTTAGCCAAAAACAAAAATATATTTAATTTCACTTATTTCTGTGTTAATGGCTGACATTTTACTACACAGTTTGGTTGTTTTAGTTTCAGAAAGGGAGATGTCTCTGACTAGAGTAGCATGGGAAAAAACCTTTAACTGACAGATAGTTTGGTTGCTTGGGTAATTAGCCTTTGTCAGCTAAGAGATGCCAATGGTCTGCTACAAAGTTTGGGTGAGAAGGGTCACAAGACGTTTGTTGAACTACATTCACAATAAAGACATGGCCACACTTGTGTTTTCATTTCTCTGACTATATCGCAAAAGTGGCCTTGCAGAGTGATACAAAATAGTGTAATGGATGATTTACGCGGGCTATTCTTTAGGTCAGGGGTCTCAAACTCGTGGCCCTCAGGACGCTAGTTTGCGTCCCCCAGTCCTGCGCTCCATCACCAGGCATTTTTTTCGCCGGTGGAGCACTGGATTTGGCACAGAGGGAATCCTGGCTGACTCCCTCTGTGCAAAGAGGAGTGCTCCTGTGACCCGATCGGTCACAGGAGCCAATAGGAA
>WMED01028599.1:0-10018 GCA_019650415.1 Pipa parva | reverse complement strand
TGTTATACTGATAAAAAGCTAAGAAATAAATATGTTACAGAACAAGGAAAAACTGAAATGCTGTAATGTGTTAACGTTGACAATTTCTGTACACTTTAAAACCAAATAAAAAGTAAATAAAAAAGAATGAGTGGTGTTAAAGCTATAACCCCCTTAACATCCTGTTTTCTTATATTTGTATAAACCTACTACATATTACTATACTAGGATTATGGTGGATGAATTTCATTTCAATAGGAGCTTCCAGAGTATATATGGGACTTTGATGCTCTTTTAACTGCATTGGTTTTAAGAACTTTTAGTCACATGGTATTCATTTTCTTGTACTCTTCATTTGAGTGGCACTGCCAACCAAGATACAACTTGATTATTTTTACATAACCATAGGAATATTAATCCTTCAAATTGAAGAAACTGGAATAAGACACCAGTGTTCAAGGAGGAAAAGGCAGTGGCTTAAGTGAAATAGGGGTAGCTAAATAAAGAATAAAAGTTTATGCTTATGAGCATTG
This sequence comes from Pipa parva, assembly GCA_019650415.1. Taxonomy (NCBI): domain Eukaryota; kingdom Metazoa; phylum Chordata; class Amphibia; order Anura; family Pipidae; genus Pipa; species Pipa parva. Next base: position 9,506 of record WMED01028599.1, on the reverse strand, counting down.
GGTGAATGGGCATAAGGACAACTAAATCTGGACACCTGTTAGGTCCACTTAAAAGACTGTACTAAAGAAGCAAAGAGTTGTCTTAAACAGCTGAATTCTAAAAGCATTCGGCTAAGACTGTAGTAAAAGAAGCAAACTCCCTGATTTGATGCCTGACTTGAATGTCAAGTCAGATTGGGCGGGGCTAAATCATAAAGAAAAGCCCACAGCACAAAAAGATGTGCATAGTCTGAATGGTTTGAGTTTAGGAAACCCTGTGCTGAAATTCCAAATTGCTTCATTTTTAGGTAGCTATGCAAAAAGATGCAGGAACTGGGGAAAGCTAAAGAATTGAAACCCAACAAGACACATCCAGCTGATTATTAAATGCTTGTTTTCCATTACACCCAGAGAAAATGTAATTGTCTAGGGAGGGTCTGCATAGTATACAACCAATACAGAGAGTTAACATTTCTTCAAGTTCAACTTGACTCAGGGCCAACAATCAGTTCTACAAAAAGCAGTAGTTGTATTTAAGAAGTTCAATCCCTTGCTTCTAAAATATAAACATATACACATCCTGAAAAGAAACATCTTGATGGAAAAAGTAGCTTTAATCACATTACTTGGCATTTTGTTCCTTAATTAAATGTTACAATCACTTGGACAAAAGTTCTTATGTGACTGGGGCCAGGCATTTGTCATGCACAAAGAACCAGATGTTAAAAATTGTTGACATTTTTTCATACCAAATCCCCAACATCTGTGTAAAAAGCCTGGTTTAAAAAAAATTAGAAAAATGAGAGGAGTGAGAGCCCACACTTCTTTCAAGCTGCAATTTGCTGCTTGCTCATTTAAAGTATCCCACCTGTCAAATATAATTTGCATCTCATTTTTAAGCAAATGACTACACAAAATCGGAACCATCCTTTCTGTTTGAGTCCTTCTATATTAAACTAGTGATAAAAGGTTAAGAAATAGGGTTTTGAATAGTATATTTAAAACACATTATGCCCTCAACAAGCATAATGTATGCATGGTCCAATAAAACACAGATGTTTTGTTTTAAGTATGCTCTACACTAAAAACACATGGAGTGGAGAAAGTGATCAAATGCCCAAGCTGGAAAGGTTTAAAAGCACATCTACTGAACAATCAGAGTTAATCAAGCCTAGAAAAAGTCTTGAGAGCAAACTGTGTTCCTTATTAGCTTCTATGACATTCATGATGTGTAACTGACATATTGGCAGTGTTAGGCCTCAGCCTTATATACATGATCTTTTCTGTGGTCAGTCACTGAAAGGCATAATTCTGTTTGTCCAAGGTTTCCTTCCAAACATGATTTACTAAGTGAAGAGTCAAAATTTTTAATGTGAAACACTACTAATTCTATAAAGTATGCTACTGCTTAGATTTACCACAAATTAAGTGCTTTCTCACAAGGCATTAAAGATAACAAAATTAATGATTATGTCCTCTCAAAATGAATGAACATTTATCATGTGCATCATGGACTCTGGATTCCTCCAGTTTACTCTCCAGTGAAGATACAGAAAGGCTTTACACTAAGATGGTCTATCCCCACCATCATATGGTTTTGTTTTTTCATACATATATGTGCTGAAATAAAGGTTAGCAAGATATTTTAGACTAAGGTGAAGGGAGCTATGATAATTCAAGGGTGCACTTTATCATTGTGCTGGTTCATCACCTGCCCAGGAACAAACAAGGGAGCCTGCTGAACTGCAGGCAGCAGTCCTACCACTATGAGCCAATAAGACCGAAACTGTGAAAATGTGTTCATTCTACTTACCCATTACAAGCTGTACAATTATGAGGTCTCATCTTCCTGTTTTTGGCCAAGCTGGTTTCTGATTGTCAATTCTAGCCTAAGCCTTGTTCCTGTTTGATAAATGTATCCAAAACTTTGCTTTGTTTGTTGACTGCCTTGGCCTTCTGCCTAATTTCAGTTAAGAGCTGGCCTTCCCATTCTGATTACTTGCCTTGGATTTGTTATATGCTGCCTGGGTCATCACTTGTTATGTCTGGATCCTGGTTTTCCCTGCAGCAGTGAGCCTGAGGCCCCAAAAAGAATGTTGTTGAATATTGGGGTGGGCCAGCTTCTCCAGAAACCTAGGCTCCAGTGCTCTAAAGCTTGCTTCCAAGGGACATTGCCCTTAAAAGAGAATTACATTAAGTTTATGATGATTCTGTCAGAGACAGAGAAAGGTCATGTTATATCAAGGAGAAAACTGCTGACATACTTACAGCCATTCAGTTAACAATGGAATAAACAATTGTGTCTATTCTGTGCACTAAATGTAATAGTAAACGTTGCTGGATCTATAATATTCATTCTTGTCCTCCCTACTATGAATTTAGTTACAAGTACTCTGAAGATCTTGAAAATACTCAATTATGGTCCTTTTAAAAATAAGAATAATTTATTTATTTAAAAATTAAAAAAGAGTGCAGCTATTCTATACTATGATCCTTTTACAAGGGTGATAGATGATAGTTTCAAGGCTTAAAAAAAATTGAAAGAAAAAAATCTACCTCCATGAAAAGTAAACTGAGGAGGAAGGGTTGCACAATAACAAAACTGAAGCCAAGGAAGTAATATTGCCAGCAGTAAATCTTCAGAATCCGCAGAATCGATGTGCCTCCTTTAGCTTTCATTTCGGCCCATTCTATTACTACACCTTTCTTATGTGTAGCAATAACCCTTGGCTCATAGCTGTCACAATTGCGTTAAGGTGTCATTACAACAGTAGGACAAGAAAAAAGGACAGGAAGACATGCAGTCAGACAAGCAAAGCAAAACTAAATGAAGGACATTAATTTATCACTGCTGCTAAGGCAAACCTGTGGTTAACTTACAAGTCGATGAACTACAAGAGGTTCAATAAGCAACAGTAAAATGCTTTCGCCACAACACGCACAGCTGCATAACCTCTGATTCAGCCAGGGGAAAAGGTGCAGAATCTCATCAGTAGCTGTTTTAATTTACATATCAACTAATGAAAAGATAAAAGGAAGTTTTATCAGGAATGTGCTGTTATTTGATTAAACAATACTAGAGGGTTTAAAAAAAATATATAGAAAACAAATCTCAGATAGCATCAGTAATTATGTATGATGCACTAAAATTGCATGATAAATTGCATTATGTTTCCAATTGTTATATCTTACCAAAATATATAAACAAGAGCCAAGAAACAAGTCCAAGGTACTAACTGTACATAAAAATGGCACCAACTAAGTTTAGGTATATATGATTGTATTGAAACCTTCTCCCTTATATTGAGGTTTTATACTTCAATGCTGTTAAATAAAAAAATGAAGTCCCATCTCACATCATCATGAAAAAAAAAGGGTATAATAAACAACTCCTAGGGGGTAATTCACTAAGCTCCGAAGTGAGCTGCGTACTGTTCGCCTCACTTCGGAACTTAGTGAATTACCCCCCTAAAGTTTGTCATGAAGAAAGTATAACAGAATCACAGGAATTAAATTAGCTAAAAGAAAATGTCAGAGTAAAGTTGAATGTATTTTATGTGTAGTGTTAAAAAAAAGGAAATTCAACAGAATGACCACTATTGTGCAACGCTGCTTACATCTCCGAATGCCTTCACACACTAGAAGGTTAAAAGTACTGTTTTGCACATTATCAGGATATTTAACGCCTTATAAACACATAGATTTTGGGGATGGTAACAGTAGAGTAGGAGAGCTGGCAAATGTTAGTGTGAGATTACCGACTCTGTACTGGCATTATCAAGGAATGTTTACACAGTGAAGGGCAGATATAAAGAGTACATTACATTCTTGTGGATTCTTTCAATAAAGGCAACAGTTATTGATAAATCTGATTATCTTGGACAAACATTTTTTAGGTTAAATGAAATGATTCACAGATCTAAAAAGTTGCCCTAGACAGAATCCTACTGAATTAGATTCTTTTAGATAATAAAACCAAAAAGTTGAAATGACGACATCAGTCTGAGTTTTTCTTTAAACAATGTCTGTTTTCTTACAGAATACACTGAGATTTGGTGGTCACTTGCCACATATTGGGCCTGCATGGGAACTACTGCCCTGGCAGATTTTTTAGTCCATGTGTTACTGTATGCACTTTAGTTTGTGTTATACACTCTTCACTATAAATAATTATAATGTTAATATATACAAGGCTGGTGATGGATCCTGTTCAAATGATCTCTTAAGAAGTCTGAGAATGCATTGCATGGAAACCTGACCCAGTCCAGTTCATCGTTTAATTACTAATAGACATGGCAGGAGTCAGTCCTGCATGGGTCCTATCTCAGGTAGAGGAAGGAGACAGATGTGCATAAGCCAGATTTGGGTTGCAGCTCACTGTACTTGATACAATTTACAGTGTTGGTAAATAAGATACTTAACTTATTGCTGGAATGCAAATAATTTTGTCTTTACAATAATAAGAAAGATGAGTACTGTAGTATTATATGATACTTTATTTGGACTAACATATAAGACAAGCTTTCCAGAGATATTCTCTCTTCATCAGGTCTTTACAATATCTCAGTTTTAATATATTAATGCCTACCTGATATGGGACAATGCTTCCGTGGGCAGTACCCCAGCGCTTTGCTTCGGTTCCTCCATTAAGAAAATTTGCACCAATATGACTTAGACAAGCCACCTGATTGAACAAGAGAGAGGCTCAACATTAATTTAAAGCTTTTTAATGCTCTCATTCAATTAAAAAAAAGTTTGCAATAGACATAGCATTTAATATGGCTATTTAAGAGGTTTTGGGGCTTCAACTTTAACTAGTAATTGTGTTAGTCTTTATTTATTTATACCTTGTATTATGTATGTATAAGTATCCCTTTGGGAGTACTGTTTAGTACATATGATGTCAGATGAATTTTGAAACCTAAGCGGCATAAGGAGAAGAGAGAAAACTATGGAGCTGTGAACAAGAAAAAATCCAGACAGAGACTGTCCAAAGAATTCCTAAGTGCATCACAGCGTCCTGGTGAGCATACTTAAATGCTCCATATAATCTGTAATGTACATTGTGCCTATAAGTTTACATGGCATCAAATCCTTACATAAAAGAGTGGGCTTCTCAATCTCAAACACACACCATCCTACACAGAAATGTTGATCTCTGGGACACTGAAACTAAAAAATAGATTTTGTAAAGCGATAAGCAACTGGTTGACTTGTCTTATACCTGACCCATACTCAAACTTTAAAGGGACATTTAAATCTAGAAAAGACAAAAAACTTTTTGTGAAAAGATATTGCAAGCCATGTATACATATTGTGAAAGTTAATGTGAATAGTCTTCTCTTTGTCAATTAATTGCTACAATGCCAGATATTATTTGGCCATTAGTAAATACGCAAATGATCAAGGTAACCTTTGATCATTATAATCCTAAAGATCACATTGGTAAGTCTATCAGTGGTCACCAACACTACATTCTACACCAACACCAACACCAATCCCTTTATTCAAAACCTGGTAAAAATGAACGCAGAAGAGTTCTGCCAGATTTGTTGTAAATTACCCATCAATGCAGCTCTGCCTACCATCTGCAAAGGGGTGATCTGGTTGACAACTGCAATAGGAGACATGCCTAAAACTATACCCATATTGGGCCCTATCTTCTCTTGATGTCTTAGCCACATTCTAGTGAATGATGAACCTGGCATTTGTGCACCTTAAGACTATGCTTCTGCTTGTCTGATATGGGTGACAAAAGATTAAGAAACAGAAAACAACAAATATCCTGGAACTCAAAAAACGCCTGATCTACAAATATGTTTTTTGCACATCACTGGAGTCTTAACTCATTAAATCTATATTTGAGTAGCTACATTTGGGATCTTTGACAACTATGCTAATACAATCCTAATACACTGTATTAAATGAACATTTTTTATTTCATCCTGCATCTAACAAAATGTACAAAAGCATGCTGTTAGTGTGGTAGGGGAATAACATCCCCTTTATCAATAACCATACAAAATCAAATGAATTATAAAAACCTACCTGAGATGACAGAAGATTACAGTCAATGTGCATGCCCTTCCCAGTTTTATATCTGTGTAGTAACCCAGCCATTATTGATCCGTGAGCATACAGGCCAGTTGCAAGATCTGTCATAGCTACTCCTGGGCGCACAGGATCTCCATCCTGTAGCAAAACAAATAATATCTCATTAGACGTTTCTTTAAAACTGATTCTCAGTTAGCATTGTTGTAATTGGAACCAATCACTTCCTCAAATGAGTACTGCTTAGAGAGATATTATACTGACCAATTACAGTTTATAATTCTAAAATCTATGTATGATTTGTATACATTCTCATTGTAACCTTTTTCCTAGACATTGAACCAATATGGCGAGCTCCATGCCTGTTCACAAATCTACAAAGAAACCAGGATATTCTACATAATAACTTATGTTCTTATGTTTGCTGAATACTTATAGAAAAAAAGGTTAAGTATACCCTACAAAAAATGTAAAACCTCACAACTGCATGGAATAACTTAAATGTCTCATGTACACATAATAATATTTCAATTCACACTTGTATAAGTAAAATCAGTAGTCTTAATTAACTTAAGTAACAACAGCAACATTAACAGATTGAAAATAAATGAAACTAGCAATATGGCAGCTGTCAATGTAAATATGTAAGTGCTAAATATTGGATGAGATGTTTAGAAATCAAGTCATTCCAAAATATATACAGATGTAGCAGGGCTGATTTTGTCAAAATGCTTTAAAGGGGTTATCCAGCTATTAAAAAACAAAAAAACAAAATTAAAATTAGAATTTAAATAAATGAAAACAAAAACACAGAACAGGACAGGGAGAATTGGGCAGGCTTACAGATAAAATGCTAATCACAACACTGTGAAATGCTTCAAATCAAACATTAAATTAAAAACAGTACTCTGTCAACTACTAAATAGCACAAAAATTAAAGGTTGGACAGGCGGCTAGTTCTGTCTTAATACATCTTAAAATAAAATATCTTAAGAATTTTTAATAACATTACATTAATTAATTTTTTTCCTCCACATTCGGACATGACTGATTGGATTTTGATCAATAAGTGCTGACAATCCAAGCCTTGCTGTTGATCACCCTGGAGACACCTCACTTCGCAAATGGTATTATGCGGACATCAGCATGCATATTAAAGGGATTCCCGTCTCGGCGAGACCAAAAGAGTTGCCTTGCCGAGACGGGAATCCCTTTAATGCGCATGCTGATGTCCACGCGCAGGACATCAGCATGTGCATAATACCATTTGCAAAGTGAGCCGAAGGCTTTGGAACTCACTTCGCTGAATGGTGAATTCCCCCCTATGTGGTGTATGTATGTATTTATTCATTTATATAGCGCTACTATATTACGCAGCACTTTACAGAGATTCATCATTCACTTCAGTCCCTACCCCGTGTAGCTTACAATCTAGTTTTCCTATTCAGTCACACACACACAGATGTATGTTTTTGGATTGTGGGAGGAAACCAGAATGCCCGGAGGAAACCCATGCAAGTGCAGGGAGAATTTAAAAACTCCATGCAGATGAAGTGGAATTGAACCCAGAACCCAGTGCTGCAAGGCAGCAGTGCTAACCACTGAGCCACCACACTGAGCTTAACCATAAGTGAGCTTAACCATAAGTGATCATATGTACAAAAGTAAGCTGTAATTAGAAAAAAGGAGACCAGTGTAAATGTGTGTGTAAAAGTGCATACATTCATAAAATAAATACAAATTCTCTGTTAGTTTAAATGAGGAAATAAATTATAAATTCTTTTTTTTTTTATTTGATTTTATTTGATTGTTGAATATAATATAAAAAAAACATTTTGTAACAACAATTGCTTCATTTAAAATGGTCTCATTTCTCACAATAAAATGTTACATATTACAAACAGTATTTATACATTTTCTTTGTTGTAGTTCAGTTTTAAGAAGCTTGTTTACCATCTTAATTTTTGGCTATATTCAGTTGTTTATTACGTAATCTTATTTCTCTTCTTTTTTTCACTTAATTATTTTTTTTCTCTTTTTTTTCCCAAATAAGTTTGTTTTTTATTTATATTCAACCTTGTTGCATTCCATTTTTACAGTATTGTATTCTGTAATTATTGACAAATGAAATTATAGCCTGACCATATGTCTGGTTGTTTTGTACTGTATCCAGGGTGACCACATTAGCTCATTCTCATATGTCCTGTCTATCATGTGTGCCTTGATCGTATCCATGGTGTGTATCCATTTGACCTTTTGGATGAGTGTTTGCTTGTGTGGTAGGTTGAGTTTTTTCCATGATGCCGCTAGAAGTATTCTAGCTGCTGTGAGGATGTGTGATGCCAGTCTATGTTCAGTTTTAAAGTTTAGTACTGTTATTTGTGTACCCAGTAGGAATGTCTGTGGATTTGTCAGTCAGAATTTCTGCTATCGTTAGCCAGTATTGTTGGGCTATCTCGCAGGTCCGCCAGACATGAATAAATGTGCCTCTTTCGTTGCAGTCTCTGAAACAGTATGCTAAATTCTCATCTTTTCATATTTTTGCCAATCTTTTGGGAGTGTAATACCAGGGAACTGCAGAAATTATGTCTTTTTATATACCCTATGCCGGTTGCTGATTGGTTAATCATCAGTTCACCAATCAGGAAGAGTCTTGCAAGGGCGAAATTTATTAAAGTCGGAAAAGCCGTTTCAGCTTTTCTGAGGTTAATCACAAGAACACCCTCATGTTTCTCGCGGTAAGTATCTCAAGATTTGCTTCAATTGATACTTGCCGTGAGAAACTGTATAGCTAACTTTCCATGGATATATTCAATAGAGAATGTTTCTCATGGTAAGTATTGATCAAAGCAAATCTCACGATACTTACCGCGAGAAACTTCAGGGTGTTCTCGCAATTATTAAACTCGGAAAAGCGAAAAGGGCTTTTCCTAATGTAATAAATTTCGCCCTTGGGATATAAAAGCTCTGCCTCAGGGGAACCTTTTATACCACAAGCGTCCTCCCAATCAGTTAATTGCTGAGATACAATTAACCAGTCATCAACAGGCATATGATATATAAACAGACAAAATACTTGCAGTTCCCTCACAGGTCAGCTCCTTGGCTATAAATCGGGTCCCGGGGAACCCTATAAATAGCTAAAGAGCAAGGGTAGATCATCAGTGCTGGTGAGGAGAAGAAAGAAAACAGACCTGCAGTGTTTTATTATTTTCAGCAGTGATAGGCGGCGGGCACTGGCGGCGGCTGCAGATCAAGAATAGAAAACTCCCTTGAATTATGCTGGACCAAGACTGTGGATCAAGATGAGGAGCGAGGGCATTGAAGACAACTTTGGCCTATCCAGGACTACTTCATGGGCCGGAAGAGAAGGCTTCAGGAGCAGTGAGTAGATTTTTGATTACTTGGCTCTTTTATCACTAATGTTAGTAATTGTTTATTATTATTATTTTTTATGATTACTTTTTTTGTAACTG
>WMED01028598.1:0-10423 GCA_019650415.1 Pipa parva | reverse complement strand
CTACTTGGGCAAAGCAGGAACAGAGAACTGTCACTTTAATTTGAGGAGACACACCAGAAGTAGGAAGCACAGAATAATTGACATTACTTAGGAGTAACGCCAGGACCTGTATAGCTGGAAGCTTAGGCACTGAATGCCCAAGCTCTCCAGCCTTAAATACAACCCACTGTGCTAGACTCCCGACACCTCCTGTGTCGCGTGCGCGCCGCCGGCTTTGTATAAAGGCCTGGCAGGCACGGCTCATGCGCCTAAGGAAGAAGCGCCGGGACGCCACCTGCCAGGTAAGAGACGGTCGGCATGACCGACCGTTACATATACATATATATATATATATATATACAGTATATATATATATATATATATATATACAGTATATATAGTGTAGTTTGTACATCCACAATTGGTGCTAAATATGTTAAAAATGCACTCACAATAGAGATTCTTATCAGTCAGTCTCTAATGAACCAAAGTGTCAACAGGATGTGGTCTACAACTGGTCCTTTTTAGGTCTCATCATTTTGCCTTTTATCCTCTTGAGTTGGGAAAGATTATTCTGTTATAAAACCTAATGATCTTTTATTTCCAACACTGCTGCACTTGCTCTATTAGCTGAAACATACAGGAACAAGAAATAAAGAGGATCACAGTGCATGTTGGGGGTTATTGGCTTAAGTCCAAATTGTTGCTTAAAGGTATGAATTCACAGGCTAAAAACGGTTGCAATAAACTGCTACCGTTACAGTCACGACTTCATTATGGGAATATTGTCACGGTCATGACTTTACTATGGGAATATTGTCACAGTTGTGACTTTAAAATTGTTGTGGTCATGGATTTGCTTTGGAAATCCACTGTTTGACAGTCGAATTCTCACTTTAGTCAATGAACCCATTATCTTTCATTTCCGAGATCAAGATCAAGATTAACAGAGGAAACTCACTTAACAATACAGACGTTTTTAAATAATATTAAAAGAAAAAAGTATTATTGTATTTTTGAGAAAGATTTTAGGGATCCTCAAGTACTGATATGAAAGCTGCACCCCAGTATATTAGGACAGGGGGAACAATTCAATTTGGTTTTAAAGCTCGCAATACAAGAAAAGTAAACTGATGAGTGTCTTAGCAAGGCCTGACTAAATTATTCATTAACTTAGGTCCAGGGGGTGGGTAAATATTGTAAAAGGTAATGATCATGAATTGTTTTAATGTCACAAAATGGCAAAATGTTTTCAATATAATTTTAAAGATTTCACTGATGGTAGGAGAATTTCCCAAGAAAATAAAATTATTACTCCTATTCTTGGTCCCAGTATACTTGTCACATACTCTAATCTAGAACCGACCTAACTTTGAGAAAACAGTATTTCATCCAGAATTAATAATTCTAAAATTCATATTCACAGTGAATTGTCCAAGTTTGCAATGAGTTGTATTCACTGTGAGCTGTGCAAGTTTGTTTATAAGTGATGAAAATCATTTTATAAAATATATTTAATAAACATTACTCATATAATTTTGTACTTTATAATTTACAAGTATATCACCAACCTCTTCCAGATCTTTTCTGACCCTGAATGTGATTTTACTATCTGCTGCTGGCACTACTACCTCCCCTATCCCTCTTATCAAACCATTTAAAGTTTTTTATTTAAATCCCTCTACAGGGTCTTAAGGTTGAGGATGGTATAAAAAGGTGTACAGATGTGAATTTTTTAATAGTTTAAATAAAGACATAAATAGGTTCTATTAATCTATCAGTATCTCCTTAAAGCTTCCAGCAATGTATAACATTTGCATTAACTCTTTAGCAATTGTTTTGGCCTAGATGTTTCTTATAGGATTCCCTTCTAGATAATGGTTACATTAATGTAATGTTACCAAATGTGTTGGTGTCCCTGGTTGACTTAGCAACGGCCCAGCCAGATCCATAGTGACCCTGTTAAAGGGAATATATAACAGAATCAGATACTCCAATAAGGCATAAAAAGCAGTTGTCTGACACACAGGGCGGTATCCCTTTTATTTTCTCATGTAACTTGGAGAATTAAACCTTTTTGGGAATGGATCTTTAGATCTGGCTAAACCAATATGGTCTCATAAGGAATGGAATTGAGTTAAAAATCTTTAAGGCCTCAAAAGGCTGATCCAACATTGCATTTTGAATTTGTAGAGATTCACCTGCAGAGGTTATGGCGGAGTAGAAGGATGTGGTACGGGTCCACAGGGACTTGGTGCAAGCTATCTCTAGAGAGCAGAGTCTAAAGAACACCCTGGCCTTCACCTTTGACCCGTGCAAGGGGATATGGGCTTCGCTGTAGGAAATCCACAGATTGCTGCCCCTAGGTTAGCTGTCCATTGGTGGATGGGATAAGCAAAAAAAAGGCGTAGTCAGATAAAGAGTACAAATGGTCAAGGCAGGCAGCAGGCAGTGTGGTCAGGTCACAAGCAAAGGTCAGGGCAGGCAGAGAACAATAGGTGTACAAAAACAGGTCGAGGTCAAAATAAGGAATGGACAGATTTCAGGCAAGGAACAGAACCCAAGAACAAGCAGTGTAGTTCTATAATCAGGTGCTGGAAGCCAGGACTAGTCTCCTTATAAAACTGAAAAGGTGGGAAAATAGCCACGAAGGAAATGATGCGGCTGTGATAGAATTTGCGGTGCATTTTCACGACTGTGATGAAAGCACATTGGTACAATTTTGCAACCGCAATGAAAGTGCATAGATTTTTCGCGACCACAACGCATTTACATGATGGAACCACATGAGCGCAACATAACTTCAGTGACACCTGTTAAGTAGCCTGACACAATTGGAATGCTCAAATGAAGAAGTCACAGGCAACACATTTTACAGTTTAAGGAGATTCATATTCTGAAGCATAGGCCTTCTAGGAAAATATCATAGAAGTAAATCTCAGCATGACCAAGAGATCATATTTGAGTTTTGTGTAGTCTTTGGTGTCTTCCTCTAGCATGTTGTTGTATACCTTTTAGGGATTTGCTATTACTTTATCATATTAACCATCAGTACTAGTTTGTGCCCTGGTTTGGAGATGTTCAAAAGTGTATTCTCTCTTGTAGGAACTTGGGGGGGGGGTCATTCATTAAAGTATGAATTCACCTAGCATATTGACTTTGTATCTGTTCCAGTCACTACGATCAGGAAGTCGTGAATTCACTTATCCATATTCATGAAGCAGTGGAGAGTGACAGAGGCAGTTGCATGCGTAGTGCGGCATAGTCAGTCACACAATAGTAGGATGGGAAGTCATGCGGAGTGAGGAGAATTCCTTCAGTGAAGGGCAGTGACATCAGTCTCATCATATCCCACTAACTGTAAGTGAAAAATATTTATTTTTATATGTCACCTTGTGCCTAGTTCATGTTAAGTAGTAGAGTAATATAGTCACAATCACTATTGCTACTTAATTCACCACTCTGATCTGGCAAAGGCAAACAGGTGAATTTGGAGTAGTACACCTTGCAGAATCCGCTCCTTCGACAGACTCCATCACATGCAGAATATCCAAATTACTTGTGCGCATGCATTCAAAGTGATGTGAAGAGTTCCGCAAGTCCGTGACTGGGGTAAGCATCAGCATTGGTTACAAATTTATCACATCGCAGAATTTGTTGAATAAGTGGGGTGCGAATACATTTATGCGACAGTTCACATTTTAATGAATGACCCCCTTGGTTTTCTGTGGGAGCATCAGGTTGATTTGCTGATGTTAACCATCTGTGATGTATAGTGTTGGTCTTTTGATGGTTACCATCTGAGTATTTGTTGGGGCCATCTGTCTAGTGAAGTCATTCATTCATATCACTTTAATAAAGAGTATACAGCTCCTTTAGGATCTGTTGCCCCATTAACTGCCAAATGTGAGGAATTACTCAAATGGGACTTCCCTCCTGGAATCTGTAAAGAAGCAGATAGCAGCTGTGTTCAACACAAACAGGTTTTTTTGAGTAAACAAGTTCTTCTATGAAAATGCAGAACTTACAGTTCACTTCAAACCAAGTTTAAAGTGTACCTGTCACCTCAAAACACTAATAATAATTAGGTTGTACTAATGAAATAAACGTTTTTGTAAATATATATGTATTTTAAAAAATATACTTTTATACAGCTTTTTTCTCTGTCATCTTCCCTGTCAGCCTGCATAACATAAAATAAAGTAGCAAATGTCTTCTCTTAGAGATGGTAGGGTTAAATGAACTGTGAACTGTGCCTAATACATTTACGATGTATTTCATCCTTTTGTCATATCACTACTTTGTTTTATTATGTTTACTTGTTTCTGTTTAGCCCTTTCAATTATACTCATGTTAGCATGTTTGTATGTCTGCAATGATTTTTTTCATGTACAGGGTTCCTCTCACCAAACCACAGAGGGGGTAATTCAAGAACGATCGAAGCTTCTCATCACTTGGCCGACATGGGTACGCGCTCACTGGTCTCCTGCACTCGCTGATCAGCAAACGCTTTAAAGGTACTTTGGCTCACCTTGCGACCACTTGAGTCACCTCGCCTCGCCGAAGTACCTTTAAAGCATTCGCTGATCTCCGCTTGCAGGAGACCAGTGAGCGTGTACCCGTGTCGGCAAAGTGGTGAGAAGCTTTGATCGTTCCTGAATTACCCCCTCATGAGTGTGCATTATACTGAGATCTGGATTTATATAAAGAGCTAGTATCTTGTACTATCCATATCTCAGGGAGATGGGCTGTCTCAAGGGAGCGCTTTTGCATGCTTGGAGGAAGCAGTCGTCAGACGAACCCTATTTAAACTTACCATGATTTGTTTGTATTATCCATGAATAAGCGCTTTTCAGCATGAAATGCGTAAGGTGGAATGCTCTTTTGGAGGTCTCTGCCTGGAGCTATTTTTTTAACTAACTACCATAAAAGTTGTTTTGAATAGTTGCCGGAGTGCCTGAGAATAATTCTGTTTTATATTTCACTGTGTTACCTGGTTTAAAGTCACCATTCCATAACTTTTTCATTTCTGTAAATGTTGGCCACATGGCAGGGAAGTTTACAATAGGAACAGACAATAGTAATTATTATATTTCCCCCAAGGGTATTATAAATGATATATTTCTTATAAGATCATGTTTAGTGCAAAAAATAACATTTAGTTATATTAATATAGTCAAAGAACTCTCTTTTTTAAAAAATATTTTGCCCCTGATAGCAAGGAAGTAATAAGTTAATCAAGAAGATCTTTCATATTTTAAGAGTATAGTATTAAATACAGCAAACCTAAGTATAGTATCATTCCTTTGTATGCAAATGTTGCAAACCCTGGACATTTCTGAGGCATGGATCAATCCTTAGGCTTAGATGTGACCTAAATCAATACATATAGTTTGATTTAAATTGTTCCGAATCAAGCGGCGAATCGAAAATAGCGGATTGGCTCATCTCTAAAAAAAAATGATTTGTTGCCAGACAATACTATAACACAGCAGGATTTGAAATAAGCACTAATGCATTCGTACTTTATTTCAAAGAAATAGCAAATAGCACATTTTCAAAGGAGAAAAAAAACATCATAAACGATGACAAAAAGTGTTTTGAAGGAAAAGTAAAAATCTATAGTCTTTCTTCAGCTGGGAATTTTAAATACATGACCTATCATAGCTTCAAAAAAAAGAATGTTTTTGCCGCATGCCAAGACATATTTGTACTTATCCATATATTGTATTTATAGCTGTACTTATAAAAACAAGCAGCAGCATTGATGTAAAGTAATTGGGGATTAACAGAACATTATTTAAGCAATTATATAGTTAATATTTAATTCACAAAGGAACAATTTTGTTCTTTGAAAAATATTGGTTCATTCGTGTCACAAAGATTTCTGTTTGTTTACTTATCCTGCAGCACTATTCAATGTAATTTTTATTTTTTTAATAACAAGGCTAGATCTTCAGATCTCCATGACTGTATACAATTTATTGCATTTGGCTGGAGCACATTTATAATTTAGTCCCCTTGGCACTGTTGATGATGCATATGATTTTTCTTTATGAGTTTAGGGGTTATATCAGAAAATTCCCAAGGATTATTGATTTAATTTAACAGGGATATTTTTTTCTTTTTTTTTTTTTAAACATATTCTTTATATTTGAAGTTTTTCTAAATATAAAAAAGGAAAAATAAATTATCTTTACCACTGAAACCAAGAGAGATTGCAACATATATGTACATATTAGGTTTAGGGCAGGGGGTGGCAAACTTTGCACAGGAGGGAACCATTTTGCTCCCTCCTACACTGGGCAAATTTTCTTAGGAGCGCACACTCCCAATCACATGACCTAACAAACTTCCTATCAGAATGTCTTGAGCGGGATGAGGGAGATGCGCTCAGAACCACGACAAGGCATCTGAAGAGCCGCATGCGGCTCAGGAGCTGCAGTTTGCCTATCCCTGGTTTAGGAGGATGGAAGGAAAACTATATGATTGCATTCTTTAGTATATATTCTGTGGTAAAACCTCATAGAATTGATTCATAATTCTCCTCCAACCATACCAAAGGTGCATTGTTCTTGATGTGAAACCTCAAAGTGGATTATGAACTGTAAACTTAACAATGTCAACAGCTACATTAACATGTCAAGACCATATGCTTTTCTATACCCCTATTACATGGGGCATACTTACTAAAGTCGAATTGTTTATCCTTTTGAAATCGAATTTTCAAAGTGGCTATTTTTAGCGATATCGATATTTTTGCCTATTTAAACAAAACTCCAATGCTCATTTTCACAGTGTTTATCGTTATGTGGCGCATGTTTGCAGTTTTACTGTTAGTGAAATAGATATTGCTGATTTTAACGCTGTCCATCCCATCTGTGGTATTTTCTACATTATTTACTAAGGTAAGTGTTTGGTTGTTTTTTTTGCTATTTCTGCTGCTTGATATTTCACCACTCTCTGGGTGGTTTTATTCATTACTTTCAATGGGCAAAAGTGTGATTATAGCCCTGAGTTATGTTAAGTGAACCTGCTGTTGTATTATCGGTACCGATATCAATACCATTATCTATAACAACATAGAAGCACCACCATTACTAATATAGGTGCGTTGCAATTTACCGATATCAATATAGCTGTTTTTAACGTGCATAACTGTCTAGCGGCACTTACCGCATATTAATAAACAGACTATGGCGAAATCACCCAAATTTGCAAAAAGTATGGTGATACCTGGTGATAATGGTGATAATGAGCACTTCGACTTTAGAAAATATGCCCCAAGTATGTGAGTGTGAACATCCATTGTCATGCAAGTTTAACTACTTTTGTTTACTTTCAACATAAATTACAAATAAATGCGAAAGCAGCAGACAATTATCACCAAGGTAACATATATACTAATTTCATTGCCCTGAAATAAATAGCTTTCTCATAGTATGCACAAATAAAAGAGTAATGTTTGTTAAAAATATGATGTATAATATTTCATATTCTGGGTGAAATTCAATAAACTCGAAAAGACCCAATTTCATCTTTTCGAGTTTATTCCCGCGAGATCTCAGCTGTTTCTCATGGTAAATATTAACCAACTTTTTTTTCATCGATATTTACTGATAGAAACTTTTTGATCGGATTTTTTACTGAAAAGGTAGCCATACTTCACATTAGTAGAATGGCTACCTTTTCAGTAAAAAAATACGATAAAAAAATGGCCGATATTTACCACAAGAAACAGCCGAGATCTCACAGGAATCAACTCAAAAAGACAAAATCGGGTCTTTTTGAGTTTATTAAATTAAGTGAATAAACTTTGTGTATTCTCTATATTCTCTTCAATAACCAAAGCAGACCTATAGCAATTAATTTTGAAGGGCCACTTAGCCATTTGGAGTAAGAGTTATTCCTATGAAGGACTTGTAACAATGTCACCATTAAAGTTTAATTCCTTGATTCTGGTTTGTTCTGTGTTGTTTTTCCCATTGCTGGTTATAGTCATATTTTATAAACTAGGCTTTCTAGAGCACTTTATCAATATGTTAAAAGTACAATAGAAAAGAGTGAACGGAGTAGGGGTTTGTTTACATAAAAAAATAAGAGATGCCTGCAGCTATAAACAACAAAAAGCAAACTCAATGCATTTTAAATCAGGAAAGTAATTTTAAAAAAAAATTCTGATGTTACTGGTCCTTACAATTTTTATTTTAAAATACACATTATGCTCATTAAATAGCTCAATATGCATATAGCCTCAAAAGATTCAGTGAACAATTCTAGAATTTTATCCTTGCATAAAGGGGTGCATAATTTGAATCCCACATTGACTAACAATGTGCTAATAGTGGCTTGGTGGTTTTCCTGTACTTTGCAATCCATTGAGTTTCTAAGCACTATAATTTGCACTGCATAGTGCATCAATGATGAACAAAGATAGAATATGAATGATAATGAAACCTTAATATTTGCTGGATTCTGCTTTTATGGAGGGTACATTACAGTAAATTGTGTAAAAGATTTTTGGGGGATACTGTATATGATATACATTTGGAATCCTTCCCAGGACAACAGCAGTACAAGATAAGGGTGACTTATCGCAGCCAAGCTTATCTCTGTTAGTCATCCTAAACTCAATGCCATTATATGGACCTAAATTCAACACAGATGCACACAATTTGAAATATCATTTGTCATTCGATCTGATTCCCAAGTAGTCCTACAATCTGAACAGTTGCAAATAATATATTTTGTCAATTTTGTGGAACAAGTTTGTTATACCTCTTTAATTTAAAAAAAGAAAAGAAAAGAAACTACTATAATTTTTTTCCTTCATAAAATGGAACTATAAGAGTTCCGGAATACTTGTTTTCTTCCAACAATGTTTTATAGGTCCACTTCAATCACTATTCTTTTTAAAAGGCTCTCTCCATGATTTTAGAATAAAAATGAGAATGCTAATACCAGTTACAGTTTTAATCACTTCTTATTTTCTGATGAGCTTTGACAGGCTTAGAACAACCCTCTCTGTAGCTTGGAAGCAAATTAATTAAACATGCTTTTTTTTTATAGCTTTAGCTAAAAAGACTGTTTTGCAGCTCAGAGCAACCGGTTTCTCAATCTAAACATCTAATGTACAAAAAGCTATGATTAACCCCCACACACGTAGTAGGTTTAAAATACAATACTTAACATAATTGCCTGATTTTAATTCAGTTTCGATGCAGAAAACTTTTAGGTATGTATATTCCCTGTTTGGTTGTCCTTTTTGGTGTTTAAGTATAGACTTTCTCTACACTAAAGTGAATTTATTTTATACTGTCAATGAGACAGATAAAAATCAAAGGAAAAAACATGTAATTCTCTGGAAGTTACATGAATACGGAAAGTAATAGACAATGAAACTGGAAAATGAAAGTGTCAACGAGAACGTCATATTTAGTTTTACTTTTGAATGATGTCTCTAGGGATTTATTGAGTCTCAAGGGGGTTATTCACTAAGGTGCGAATTCAACTGTTGAATTTGCAAACAGTGGATTCCCTTAGTAAATTCGCTACAATTTCCCCGTTGTAAAGTCACGACAATTTTTTAATGTTAAGATTGCGAAAATTTTCCCATAATAAAGTTGCGACTGCAACAATATTCTCATTATAAAGATGCGACTGCGGCAGTAGCAGCCTATTGCGACTGTCCTTAGAGAGAGAGAGAGAGAGAGATGAGTATTGCAATACTCGGTTATACCTTTTTTTAATTGGAATAACAGGCAATTTAGATATGAAAGAGGTATGAAAGCTATCCTACTATATATATTTCATCCAAGGGCCTGATGGGTCCCACTAGGCACACATAATCCACTATGGGCGGGAAATAATCTCATTAAACTAATAAAAAAAAAATCAGGAAATGGGATTAAGAAAATAGTTATAATTAGGCTCAGAAAGAAAGTTTCTGTATATCTAAGCCTACCTTAAGGAAGCCATACTGTATTTTAACTTACCTACATCCATATTGGCAGGGCATGTAGCAGTGGATTTTATCCACATTAATTTTAACAAAAATATTATGATTTTGTAGCTTATTTATTAATATATATATATATATATATATATATATATTGTGACAGGGACCGGTAGTTAGGATCACAGTTTTCTCAGTGACACAGTGTGAAACAATCCAAAAAATAAACTTCAAACATCAAGTTAAGAAAAACTGGCTCGCAGCTAATTGTATTTAGGTGAAAAACAGGCAAACATGTTTGTAACGAAAAAAACAAATAGAAAACAAAGATTTCCAAATAGTCATAGGATGCAGTTCAATGCAGTTTATCCTAAACACAATTCCTCTTCAATGACTTTCAGTTAAAGCAAAGAAACAGCACTTTACTATTTTTATCACAGAGTAGTAGTCTGTAGCTCTGTTTGCTGCTCCCACACACACAGCACTTTA
>WMED01028597.1:0-10423 GCA_019650415.1 Pipa parva | reverse complement strand
AGTGAGGCGAACACTACGCGCCTCACTTCGGAGCTTCCTGAATAACCCCCTAAATCTTGAATAATGTCATATTTCTGTATGAGACTTTTATTTGGATGGTATTAAAAGGAATGCCCACTAAAAGTGTGCTGTACCTGCTATACCACTGCCACACTGCTACCTTATGTAACGTTTCCATTAAACTACAGGCAAATAACCTTGGGAACAAAAATTATGGAGGTGTTGAGTTTGCCTTTAGTTTCTAAGATCCAGTGACATTTATGAAAGAGCCAGGGGGACAGCATTGAAATCAAGTGGGGATAATTAATGAACAGTAGCAGTAACCTACATTAAATGCCAGTTTTGTACATTGTACTATAGGGCAAGCATGAAATAGAGATCCAAAAGCATGGGAGAAATGTATAAAAGCCTTTTCTGCTCTGCTTGCTACAGAAAAAAAATCTCCAGTGGCATGTACTTTTATTTTTTACTAATACTACACTTAGTAGTGTACATGCAATAACTTCCTATAAACAAGTTCTTCTCTAAATGCAAGTAGCAAATTATAGTTACACAGTAGAAAAACTAAGGGCGTTTACAGCAGTTTTTGAATGTTTGCAAATGTCTAAATAATAGGTTACCCACAAAATGCAGCCAATCAGAGGTAGAAATGATCACTTGTTTACCGTTTGAATTTATATTGCTCTTAGATCTTTTAGGGCTGATTTTTCCAAATAAGATACACTGGAATAAACAGTGGGGAGTTTTCTATAAGCGCTTGCCATTATTACCCCTCCCATCAGGATATAATAAAATGCCAGCAGAATGTGTTTTGTTTCTATAACTATATTTTATCTGCGCATCCACAAATTCTCAAAGATGATTCTCATTCAGCCATGCAAATGTTCAACCAACTGGCTTTCTCAATTCTGAAGTGAGATGGCTTTCTCCCAATAGTCGGATGAGCAGTAAAACATCAAGTCAAGTAGCGAAAGTACACATATCCACTTTACAGGCACAAAAAACACAATAATGTCTTTGGGATTAAAGTAAATCATTTTCCCCCAATTTACTTTATTAAACAGTGCACCAAGTTTAATCACATAAACTGATTTTCTGATGCTTCTGTCCCTTTAATATGATATAGAGCAGTACATTTGCAGCAAAGTTAGAACCGCCCAAAGGAGGTGTAATAAAAACATGTACAATAGGGTTTTGTGCAGCTATAACAATCTGTTTCCATTGCTGTAATGATTTATCCTATTGCTTAACGCATTTCTGTATACAGTTTGCTTGCCCTTTTAGTACTGCAGGACATAAACTGCTGAAGTAAACAAAATTCCAGAGACCCCAGGATGTTTCTGGCTGCTAATGAATATCTTTTTCTTCTCAGTGTTTAATTAAAACACTTTGAATTTCGGGAAACAGCTGCCACACTCTTCCACACAGAAATTTAGTAGTAATAAAAAAATGTAATCCCAAACCTGTACATGAACTCAAAGCTGAGGTATTAAACATTGTGATTAGCTTAACTGCAATGGTGTCGGGCTTAACGAGATTTAATGAAGTCAGAAAATTTCCATAGTATCAGCCAAGCAGAGGTAAACCTCATAACCGTCCATTCTGTATGACAATGACTCTGTGACTTCTCATTTAAAGAGCACTAACTGTTATTTTCTCCGTAGTAATAATATTTTGACTAGTGGCCTTGATACTATCATGTCTTTACTCCTTTTTGCTATCTTTCTATACATACTGTTTATTGCGGCCTTTATTAGCCTCTGCCTGCTTCTCATCCTCTGTTATATGAAACAATCTGTTGTATTACAGCACCCCTGCCATGTTATTAGTTAGAAGCATTGCATTTTAACAGATGGCTAAATTATTTATACAAATGGGTATCCACAGGTAACCTTAATACAACACTACCACTATTCATCCTGTAGTCCCAAAAAAGGTAAAAGTAAACAGATTTTGTAATTTATCATCACAAAGTGAAAAAACAAAACATGAATAAAACAGAAAAACCATCAAATTGATGAACAAATTTGGATCCCTTGACAACTCAGTTCCTTATGTGTATTTTGTTTATAAAGAAGAAAATCCAGTGTCTGAAAATGCAAAGAAATAGATTCACAATATGAAGTTCATTTAATCCATCCTAGACCACATACAACCTTTGAAGGACTTAGGGCCAACACAGCATATGGGTGAAACATCAGAAGCAGTAATATGTTTTGCAGTAGCTGGTAGCATTGTCACACATTCCTGCAGCCTACAATAATATTAGGACTTTCCATACGCTCTAGGGGGGGAATTAAGGATAGTCCGAAGTGGGGTGCGGAGAGTTCGCCTCACTTCAAACTGACTGATATGCGCTCGCTGATGTCCTGCACGCGGACATCAGCGAGCGCATTAAAGGGATTCCAGTCTCGGTGAGAGCAAAAGAGTTGCCTTGCTGAGACTGGAATCCCTTTAATGCGCTCACTGATGTCCGCGTGCAGGACATCAGCAAGCGCATATCAGTCAGTCCGAAGTGAGGCGAACTCTCAGCACCTCACTTCGGACTATCCTGAATTCCCCCCTAGATGTAGGGTGGAGGATTCTTATATAGGAATCAGAATCATTTATGTTCAGAGGATAACCATGCCAAAGCCATGTACCCCTGACTACCAAACCTCTTTCATGGACTGCAAAAGCAAGTATCATATTTAAATTTATAAAAAAGTAGACAGCCCTTCATCTCTTTACATATAATACAACACAAGGGAAAGTAATGTGATTATGTGTACGTAGGTGTCAGGAGTGGTACTCTCCAGTCTCTCCATTGGCCTCTTTCAGTGGATTGGTGCCTGTATCAGTAACTGTCTACATCAATATGTATGTTGTCTATGTCATTATGTTTACTTTTTTCTATGTTGCATGTACCTATGGCTGTCATAATCACACTACCACTATGGTCGCATTCAGTTTGCCTTTATAAGTTCCCAAGTGCTATTTCTGTTGATGCAGGAAACTCCAGCACAGCAGCGAAGTAAAATTAGACGTTTATTTCAAGCCATTAAAATCCAGTGCGATATAGATTAAGGGCTTTGGCCCGAAACGCGTCAGATGACGTTGTTACTGTTTTTAAATCGCACTGGATTTTAATGGCTTGAAATAAACGTCTAATTTTACTTCGCTGCTGTGCTGGAGTTTCCTGCATTTCCACTTATGACTGGGCTTTCCTTCACTCCTTGGCACGCACTGTTGTTATACCAAATGTTTACAAGTGGTATGGATTGAGCGACCCTGTTTTGCACTTCTATTTCTGTTGATGTTCTTTGTTCTAGAACTTGGCCTGTTTCCTGGATTTTGCCTGACTTCTGCTTGCCATTGGCCTCTGCTTTGATTTCTTGACTACTCGTCTGCCACCTGCCCTGATTCCAGCTCTGTTTATCAACTACAAGTATTGCTTCTGCCTGGTATTTCTGTGGTTCCCTGCCCCAGTAGACAGCTATATTAGGGGCTGCAACCGGGGAGTCTTCCTGCAGGAAAGACGATATCTCCTTGTTGGGGTCAAGGATAAAGACCAGAGACTCCTTAGGCTTAGCTAGCACCAAGTCTACTGTAGTATAAACCCATTGATACTTCTGTTGGGCTGCAATCTCCTACTCCTCCCTTCCAGTCATGCCCCAATGCCTTATAGTAGGTCAAATAGCCGCACAATCTACTCTCCTAAATCAGCATAAAGTCCTCTATGGAAAAGTTGGAGTATAGTCTTCCCCATAGCATGTTATGTGTGTCATATTAACCAAATGGAAGAAGAGTGATTGTTTCTAAATTTAGCGGGGAAAGCACTATTTGACAAGTTGTGCTTGAACAGTAAAAACACAACTGTAAAATAATGTTGTATTGTAACCAGAGAAGATGATGTTTCACAGAATGTGCAATACAGACTTCTAATTTTAACCAAATATTAACTAAAACCTCAATATAAATAAACTAATAGAAAGGTGAAGTTTTTATTATATCATTTTCTATTTAAGTTATAATGGCTCTTGCTTTTATACCCAGCAGTGAAATATAGAAGCTGACAATCCATACAAGATTATCAGTGTCAGTAAGAAAAGACTCATCCATCTATCTGTATTCTGCCTTAAGGAATACAGCCAGATTGACAAGACTGAAAATCATAAAATGCATCCTACTACCTAACTATTTCTCATTTGTAATGAAACCAGACTCTATACTTGTAATATACAGTACAAGCAAAGAAACATTTCCCAAATACATGCAACATTTCATTATGTCTCAGTGTAATGTTATGGATTAATATTCATATGAAGGATGCAGCTCAAGAAAACATTTCAAACTCTTTAACTGATGATATTATTAACAAAGTCCAAAGAATATAATATGATACTTAGCAAGGTTATGCAGCTGCAGGGGTTTCACCATTCAAAATCAAATTCTCACTGCAACAGGTACAGATGGTAAAGCATCTTCCTCAACTATACAAGTAGCCCAAACATGAGTGAGTTGGTCTTAAATGTTTGTGCATATAATGAACTGAACTTGCTAATTTTCCAATAGGGTTAAAGGCACTAAATATTTAATGTGCATTTCTTTATTGGTAATCAGGATACCTGCTGGATGACAGCAAGGCTTGAGCAGATCACTCTTTCAAGATCACCTCAAAATGCTAAATTTAACCATCATAATTCCCTGTAACGGGAGTATTCCAAGATGGATGAAGGTGTCACAGTTGGTATCACAAGAGAAGTGGACCCTTTTACCCCTATGGAGCTGGCACAGGTTTATCTGAGGCACGGAGTCTAAGGAACCTCTGGTCTTCACCCTTAACCCCCACAAGGGGGTGTGGCCTTTGTGGCAAGGAGACTCCCCAGTCATAGTCCTAACACTCACCCCCTGTAAGTGGTAGCTGGAATAGGTACAAATGCAGGAAGGAATACACTTGGAGCTGAAACTGATACACTTGGAGCAAGTACAGGATTTTACTAGGAACAGGTACAGGATACAGGGACAAGGAAACTTTACTAGAAGAATAGGCTTGGGCTAGGGGCCTAAAGACATTGATATTCAGGCAAGGAATGCCTGTAAATCCAGCCTTTAAATCCCCCACTGGCTGCAGGCGGAGGGATCAGTGTCATTGCTAGGCAATGACGCCTGCCACTCAAATACACGATGCCAGCCACCCGCACACAGAGCGCTTTCCAGCATGGGCAGCTGAAGAGGAGAGGAACGCCGCTGGATCGCATTTCAGGTATGTAACAGAGGGTTTACATTGCTGCTTCTATGATCATATTTTAAAAATTGGATTGCAAAGCCTCAATGACAACTTCTTGCCACTTTGGAGAGCTCTAAGCCACTAGGTGCAATCTATTTTGGAAAATAGTGCACTAGCTAAATATAGCATTGTGAGATGGTTCCTAAAAAGTGATCAGTTAACTTTTGATACAGCAGGCACATAAATAAAGTAAAGATATACACATCAAGAAAGGCAAAATGTGATGCTGGTATTGATGGTTCCCATCTCTTCTCAAAAGAATACTTTTTAGAGGTAAAGTAAAATTCTCAATAAGAAGTAGAAGTAGAAGGATTACATAGATACAATGTAAAATGTATTTTATGATATGTAGGAGAATTAAATTTAAAAGTATATAAGGTAAGCTCCTTGGGGCAGGGACCTCCAACCTCTTGTGTCAATCACAACCTAGCACTTAATTTGATGTATCCTTGTTATATTTTACTTGTATTGTTTAATGCACTTTTCCCTTGTCTGTATTGTACTTGTATCGCTGAATTGTACAGCGCTGCGTAAATTTGTGGCGCTTTATAAATAAAATTATATATACATACATGTTAACTATAGTTCTTGGGCTTTCGATACATCAAGCAATACATTTTACTAGAGTCTCTGTGAAATATGGATGACAGTGCTTGATACACAGGAAAAAATGAAATCAAAGAGGTTTAAGGAGTTTGACATAAAGAGGTCATATAAATCTGATTTATTATTCGAGGTGAAGCTGTTTTTTGGTGACAAGACATGATAGAATGATCAATTATCTTGAATTTTTGGAGATTACCACATACGCTACATCTAAAGTAATCATTTTATTGAAATTGTATATGTCACCTGTACATTCTTCTCATTAACTGATAAAGATCAACACATTCTACAAATTTATAGCTCATTACTATAGTTATTTATTTAGAAGAGTTATTAGCATTTTATATTTTTGTTAGGATATTTACTAGAAGATCTTCAAGCTATTCCTAACTGAATTTACTGGAAGAAAATATTGCAATATTGCCTGATGCTGAGGCTTCAGGGATATATCCGACATAATCTTCTTGACACTGACGTATTTGCGCTGTTATAATAACAAGCAAGATGGATGAATCCCAGTCAAATCTGCATTTCAATGCAAGATTCAGGAAATCATGAATTAGTAGGCATTTTAATGTAATGATTTTTATTTGTGCATGACTTAAGTACTTTTTTCCCCCTTTTATTGCTTTAACTATGTCTGTTATAAAGTTGGTTTTGCTACTCACTGGGACTATTAATTATATACAGTATCTATTATAACAATCTCAATCCTGGATGTTTGTACCATTTCATCCAACAGGATCCTGGCAGTCTTATGGGCAGAGCAGCTGGAGAAGGAAGAGGCAAAGATAAATAGAAGGTACAAAGGGAAAAAAGTAAGGATGAAAGTGAGTCCTTTGCCTGTATTGTTTATACCTCAAACCTAGAAGAAATTTATTTAGCTAAAGCAAAAGGGTTGCAAGATTTTCTTTTACATAATAAAAGGGAGCAAACTGTGAATGAAAAGACAATCAACAGCCTCCTAAAATCATGGCTGTTTCCATTCCCTTAAACTTTAATTAACCATCAATGCTGTGAGTATAAACCTGCAGCCTATATTCTGCTCACCTGAAATGAGGTGGATGTTTATGCAGGAGATCTGTACCCTCTGGCTGATATGCATATGGCAAAAATGAATGGCCATGGGTTTCTTCTTGTGGTGTCTTGTAGCTAAGCTTTACAGCAGAATAGAAGTCCTTTCTATAACTGATAAAGTAAAAGTAAAATGGGTTATTGAAGTAGACATGGACAGGACATGGTCTTGTGATGTACTGCTGAATAGAAAAAGCTTCCACTTAATTAACATCTATAGGCAAGAGTCAAAGAGTAAAAGGTCATATTTAGCAGGATTAAGCCTTATCTTTTTTTAGCTCAGCAGTAATTTTAAAAAGGCAACTAGGCCAAAAGACAGTAGATTATCTTGCTTACAAGGCCATCGTAGTAGTTTTGTGAATAGTATCATTAGAGAAAGAGGTCTGAATATGCACATTAGACAATTCCCAGACCTCATTGGATACATATACAGGGGTTAGACAATGAAACTGAAACACCTGTCATTTTAGTGTGGGAGGTTTCATGGCTAAATTGGACCATCCTGTTGGCCAATCTTCATTAATTGCACATTGCACCAGTAAGAGTAGAGTGTGAAGGTTCAATTATCAGGGTAAGAGCACAGTTTTGCCCAAAATATTGCAATGCACACAACATTATGGATGACATACCAGAGTTCAAAAGAAGACAAATCGTTGGTGCATGTCTTGCTGGTGCATCTGAGACCAAGACAGCAAGTCTTTGGGATGTTTCAAGAGCCACGGTATCCAGGGCAATGACAGCATACCACCAAGAAGGATGAAACACATCCAACAGGATTAACTGTGGACGCAAGAGGAAGCTGTCTGAAAGGGATGTTCGGGTGCTAACCCGGATTGTATCCAAAAACATAAATCCACGGCTGCCCAAATCACGGAAGAATTAAATGTGCACCTCATCTCTCCTGTTTCCACCAGAACTGTCCATTGGGATCTCCACAGGGTCAATATACACAGCTGGGCTGCTATAGCCAAACCTTTGGTCACTCATGCCAATGCCAAACGTCGGTTTCAATGGTGCAAGGAGCGCAAATCTTGGGCTGTGGACAATGTGAAACCTGTATTGTTCTCTGATGAATCCACCTTTACTGTTTCCCCTGCATTTGGGAGAGTTACAGTGTGGAGAAGCCCCAAAGAAACATACCACCCAAACTGTTGCATGCCCAGAGTGAAGCATGAGGGTGTATCGGTGATGGTTTGGGCTGCCATATCATGGCATTCCCTTGGCCCAACACTTGTGCTAGATGGGCGTGTCACTGCCAAGGACTACTGAACCATTCTGGAGGACCATGTGCATCCAATGGTTCAAACATTGTATCCTGAAGGCGGTGCCATGTATCAGGATGACAATGGTTTTATGAACCCATGCATGTGCGGAGAGAACATAAAAACTTCATGTAGATGAAGTCCAGGTTTAAATTGAACCCAGAGCCCTGCACTGCAAGGCAGCAGTGCTAACCACCGAGTCACTGCATTCCCCAGTAGTAAACCACTGCACCTTATAGAGGTAGTTGTAGGAGTAGGACTTTGCTAAGAATGTTTCGATCACTACACCTCTCAAGGTGTCACAAACAACAATTTTGTAGCGCTGATTGAGACTTTTCTTGCATTTTCCAGGTTTGTTGTCAGTGTTGTTTTGCTAGGACAGTGTTTTTGGGTAACCAACTCTCAGTGAGGTCGTTAGGTAACAATGTCTAAAGTTGTATATTACTGTACTGGTGTTCTAACTTAGACATCTATTTTTCCCAATAAAGGACCACTACACCACCTTTATCAGCATTCTCTAGAACACTTTAGTTGTAAGCAGCATAAGGCAGAGAGAGTTAATTAAAATTATTGAATACATATCCTGCTTGGGGTACAAGAAGAAAAATGTAATCAGGTGGTTAGGCCTTCTTCTTAAGCCTGAATAATTGCTGATGTCAATCAAATGCATAAAGTCTCATGTTGTCTGGCTCAGAGGCAGTGAAAATCCCATTAGGCTATCAAGACACTCAGAATTCAGCTCAGTTAATATAAAGAAGATCATTCTACAATACTAGGAACACAGCTGAACTCACCTGTCTTCTACACGTGTTTCTAATAATTACAATTCAGTTACAGAATATCAGTAAGTCTGTTTATCCTCCTGCCATATGAAGCAATCGCTTCTGTATGTTAAGCTGCCAGATTCTGTTTGTCCTTGCCTAAACAGCCCAGCCTGTATTTGGATCTCCTGAATATCTAATTTTCAGTATTCCTGTTCATGATGGAGTCCTGCTTCTCTGCTCTAAGTTGCTTCTGTGTTGCAGCTCTTTTTACTCCACTTTGTGTGTAATGCAGCCCTGCTTTGTTATAGTTCAGCTACTCCACTGGTCCTTAGACATTGTGATCATCAGCTACCACCAGTGAGGGTTAACCTGGGGGCTGCGACCTGTGGGTCCCCTCACAACAAAGTCCACACCCCCTTGAAGGGGGTTAAGGGTAAAGACAGGGAGCCTATTAGACTCTGCGCCCCTGGATCAACCCACCAAATCCAACTGTGGTACATAGGATCCACTCTCTCGCTATCTGCATCATTACAGTCAATACCAATGCATTAGATTAGATTAGATAGGTTTATTGTCACTGGACAGTACATAAAAATACACATCAATGAAATTGCAGTTGCGTTGGTACAAGAGTATAATAACAGTAAACAATAAATAAACAGATAAATAGATAGCAGTTGCAGATTCAAAATAGTGAAATAAATAATATATAGAAAGCATATACAGTATACATTTAGTAATGACTTTCAATTTGGTCGGTAAGGTGCATAATATTTTCATAGTGCAAAGGAGGTTAGTTCTTAATATTTTTTCATAGTGCAAAGGGAGGATGTGCCTGTATAGTGGTAATGATGGTAGGGGGAGGGAGGTGGGGAGAGAGTGACAAGTGTTAAGATGAGCAGAGGTTAAGTCTTATTATAGAGTCCGGAAAGAAACTATTCCTTAGTCTACTAGTCCTGGATTTCAGACTTCTGCACCGTCTCCCGGATGGTAGTAGTGAATACAGACCATGGTTTGGGTGGGATGGGTCGGCAATGATATTTTGTGCTCTCGACAGGCAGTGGCATCGGTGTATGTCCTCGATGGAACAGCACAGAGACAAGGACTGCTCAATCCCTAAAGTGTACGACAACCAGTCAATAGAGATGTAGAAACAAAGGGGTGCCTACAAGTATGGACCCAATCCAAAGCAGCATAAGCACGTATCTCCAGCACTCCCATAGTTAAAATCAAAAGGCTTTATTGAAGCATAGTAAAAACAGGATTCAAATTATAATTAAAAAAAAGTAAAACCAAACAGCAGGCACTGTTGTAAAAGTAAAATCAAACAGCAGGTTATTGTATATGTGGACTCCCAGGAATTTAAAACTGTCTACCCTGTCCACTTCAATGTTGTTGATTCGGACTGGGGGGGTGTCTTGAATTATGGTTTCCTCTTCTGATGTCGA
>WMED01028596.1:0-10423 GCA_019650415.1 Pipa parva | reverse complement strand
TAGAATCCCTTTAAAGTGTTCGCTGATGTCCGCGTGCAGGACATCAGCGAGCGCATAACACGATGTGCGAAGTGAGCCGAAGGATTCGGAGCTCACTTCGATCAATGGTGAATTCCCCCCTTAAGGTTCATACTTTATCAAATATAGCTTCTGACTTAATAAAGAAAGGATGGACCTCTTGAAAGCTCATATATTTAAAATGACTGTTAGTCCAATAAAAAAGGTATCACCAAGTATTGCAATACTTATTTATATATATATTTAAATGAGTATTGCAGTATTTGGTGATATCTTTATTAAATAGACTAAACAGTCGTTTTAAAAAAAAACAAGCTTTCAGGAGGTTTATTCTCCTCCCTTCATCAGGTTAAAGACAATATCTATAAAAGTGGCTTTTATATTTAGACACCCCAAAAAAAAATGCATTATGTTATGTTGATCAAGTCCAAAGTCCATTTGGGTGGGATGCCTAATCCTTTACTGCGCAGCTTAACATGCTTCACTGCTAACTCATTTTATCATTCTTCTAGCATGGTGTGAGTGTCATGTAGAGAACTGCAGGGTGCAGAAATATGATAACAGCAGCATGATGAGTACTCTGTAATTCAGATGAGTAGCTGATGGTGCAATTTGCTAATGAAATCTGCATGCATACTATCAAACTTAATTTAATATAGAAGAAATGCTTGATCACCAGAACTCGCCTAACAGTTGCTGTGAGTGGCAGTGTACCCATCATGTTCCCGTACCCAAGGCATTTCTAGCCATGTGGTGCACTTTAGGAAATTAAGAAAAATCTTGGCAATTACACCACCACAAATATTTATTATCAATGGAGAAAACCAAAAATTCTTTGCTCGCTTCACTGGTAAATATGCTTCTGAAGGTTACCAATTCAATACACATAACACAGGAACTTCCAGCAATAAAACAAAATCGTTTTCAATAAGGTTACATATTATTACGCTATTATATAATACATTTCAGCTGAGTTATGATCCCTTCCTATTTTTAGACAGCTCTTAAAGGAAGAGAGCAACTTTTTGCAGGAGAGTTTGCTTAAGGGTTACCAAAGTATGAAACTTCTGCCCACAATCCCTTGTGAAACCTGCATATACCAATCATGCTTTCATTGGCCTAGCCAGGCACAGCTGACCTGTTTATGGACTGAAAAGACTTAGAAAATATACTGTATATACAGACTTTTTTAAAGGACCAGTAACAGCAGAAAATAAATTGATTTGAAATGGCAGTTACTAACACCTCGTACTCATAAAAATGTTCTTTGAATATAAAATCCCGATTTGGTTTGTGTTTCTTTCTCTTTATTTTTTGTAGCAGCATCTTTCACTGTTAAATAAACAAATTCCCCATTTGTCCATTGCTATCTACAGAACTTTAAATAATATATATTCATGAAGCGCATCAAAAAATCCAGTTTACAAGACCAGCAACCAGCAAGGATAGGAACAACACAAAACAATAACACAATCCCTAATGTAATCTCCAACATGATATTTTTAAAACTAATGGATATGAAAAACTGCCAGGCCAATCAAAATGGTAATGTTCTGTATTTTGTGTTTTTGGGGTTAGTAGTCCCTTAGAGCAGTGTTTCCCAAAGTTGTTTTTTTCGTGGCCCGGTTATTTTTGTGCTTATCCTTCGTGACCCAGCACAAAGGATAAGCACAAAAATAACCGGGTCACAAGAGCGCCGCTCATGAATATTCATGAGCCAGCTTCTTCATGATGCTACACGCATTGTACGCCCTAGTTTTAAGGCTTACAATGCGTGTAGCATCATGAAGAAGCCGGCTCATGAATATTCATGAGCGGTGCTCCTGACCCGGCATTTCATTTTGGTGGCCCGGTACCGGGTCGTGACCCGCAATTTGGGAAACACTGCCTTAGAGGGATATTATCACTCTAAAAGCCACCTTTTTCATTCTTTACACATCTACAGTATATACACCATTGATTGTATTGATTTTTTTTTGGTGACTTTTTTTGTGATTCATAAAATTGTTATTTAAAATTCCGACAACAGTTAAAGAATTTGAAATAGTTACATCTTCTTAGATTTAATGTATAAGGGCGAAATGTAATAAAATCTAAAATATTGATATTGCGATATTGAATGATTTTTTTTACCAATATCGCAATATTGGTATAGCTGATATCGCGATATTAAATGAGTTTTGCCGATATTGCGATATCAGAAGTTTATCGATATCGGCAATATCGATATCGCGATATCGTAATTCGATCAAAATGTTTAATCTGTTTTTTTCTATGGAAAATACATTATATCTCTGGAAAAATGTATATTGCGATATCGATATTGCCGATATTGCAACATCAGCAAAATATCGATATCGGTAAAAATCATTTGATATCACAATATCGCGATATTGATATTTTTAATTTTAATAAATGTCACCCTAATAGGGTGAAATTTATGAAAATCGGTAAATTACTGATATTGCGATATCGATAGCATCGATATCGTGATATCGCATTTTTACCAATATCGATATCGTGATAATGCAATTTTACCAATACCGATATCTAATTTTTGGCCATTCTGTCATTGAAATCAATGGTTTGGCCTAAATTCGATATCGCGATATCGGTAATATTGATATTGCGATATCGGTAAAATTGTGATAACGCAATATCAATGCTATCAATATCGCAATATTAGTAAAAAGCCTTTCAATATCGCGATATTGATGCTATCGCTTTTAATACATTTCGCCCTTAGTGTCCTGCCTGGAATGCAAGAGAAGGTAAGTATGAATGCACGCCTGATAGTTAGGTTTGTGCGTGGTGCTAAACGACTAATATGCCAGGCTGACAAAGGGAGGCCTTTATCCCCCGAAACTTTGTTCAGGTATACCTTGTATCACCGGTCATTAAACTATTTTGGTTATATACTTATTTTTTGTGTGCGCAGCCTCTTTTCTCTTTTTATTACTTAAGTCTCCCTGCTACAGGGATTTATATAATCAGTAGTAACAGGGACAGATCTCCCATTACGGAA
This sequence comes from Pipa parva, assembly GCA_019650415.1. Classification (NCBI taxonomy): domain Eukaryota; kingdom Metazoa; phylum Chordata; class Amphibia; order Anura; family Pipidae; genus Pipa; species Pipa parva. Next base: position 7,380 of record WMED01028596.1, on the reverse strand, counting down.
CACGCCTGTTGTTTTTGTTGACCAATGTCATCCATCAGTAAGCACAAAACAAGAGATTCTGGTAATTTAAAAATGAAATTAAAAAACCTTCTCTGATTTTAAGTATTTGTTTATACTTTTGTAACATTTGTTTGTGCAACACACAGATATGACAAAACATTCATTTGATAATGGCGAAGACCTACAATATTTTGTCCTGGACGATAAATTAATCAGTTAGCACTTCAGATCATGAAGAGTTAAAATTCCCAGCATGCCTCTATGGAATCAAAAGACAGAGAGGGTTGCTGGGAATAGTATCTATGTACAATTAGGGGGTAATTCATCAAAGAAGCGAAGTGAGCTACGATCGGGTTGTTTTGCTGCAGTAAGCAAATTTTCAGTGAAAATTACCCTTGTGTGCATGCTTCACTTTGGGGTGCTTGGTAACCATTCCTTTATGCACACATATGTATATTGGATAACGTTGTTTTCAGGAGACATTGCTCTTTCAGATTTAGTGTGATTTTGGGGGTTTCAAGTTGTGATGTGAAGAAAATACTGTTTTAATCTGCATTCGGCTCACTTCGCTTATAGTATTATGCGCATGTTGATGTCCTGTACGCGGACATCAGCATGCGCATTAAAGGGATTCCCGTCTCGGCGAGGCAACTCTTTTGTTCTCGCAGAGAAGGGAATCTCTTTAATGCGCATGCTGATCTCCGCGCGCAGGACATCAACATGCGCATAATACTATAAACGAAGTGAGCCGAATGGATCAAAGCTCACTTCGCTTCTTGATGAATTACCCCCTTAGAGGTGGCAAATATATCCCTGCATTAATTAATCAGTAGATTTAGATATAATTAATAGCAGGCGGTAATGTTCTGTTGAATTCAGTAGAAATGATTAGATGCTGACTGAATTAGTGAAATGTAGTGTGTTGTGAACAATAAAAAACATCTAATTACAATAAAGATTCTTTCAAAAATAGCCTAGCCCTTACAGTAATCACTAAAAACAGCAACAAAAAAATGGATTTACGCTTTAGGGCCATTGGGGGTTATTTACTAAGGTGTGAATTCGACTGTCAAATTCACAAACAGCTAATTCCCATAGCAAATCTGTAACAATTTCCCCATTGTAAAATCACAACCATTTTTTAGTGTTAAGATTGCGACAAAATTTCCCATAATAAAGCCGCGACTGCGACAATATTATCATTATAAAGACGGGACTGCGATAGTAGCAGCCTATTGCGACTGTCTTTATCTGGCGAATTTGCACCTATACGCAACAATTCGGACTTTAATTGCTTCACTACTAAAAAGTGGATATGGTAGAGCAAAAATTGCTTATAGTGAGTGGGTGCCATGCTTTATAATAATGTTCATTTAAACTCCTGATTGCATTTGTCTCAGATCTCCTATAGGAAATGTCTTACCAACAGTAGTTTCTTATGAGAATGAACCTCTAGCTGTTACTATTTATTTGAATGTTTCTATCAAGCTGCGTTATAACTTTATTGTTTCTTTAAAACGTATTTTAAGCACCGATGCATTTTTATATTTTGAATAAACAAATTAAAAGCTTTACATTTAGAGATTATGAAGTCATCATTTCTTTCCTTTACTTATATACCCCCCCCCGCCTTCTACCTCTTAATGACCCAGAGGCAATTTAGAACCTACAAAAGGCGGTGACAGAGAGTTTTTTTTCTGACCAGTAACATGGTGAGACCTCGAGTCCAGACTCAGTTTATGAGATTTTATTAATTGAATTGTTGCATTGTTGGTAATTTTGCGTTGCTACTGTTCTATCCCATGCCACACCTTTCATTTCCTTGGCACGTCTACAGATGAAGATGTCTTGTCTTGCTCGACCTAATCTCGTAAAACGTATTAACTCCAATATTATTCATTTTCCTCCTCCTATGGAGAATACTCCTTCGCTTTAGGAAAGAAGCTCACCTTGTTTAAACTTGTTCTACACTTTTTTTTTTTTTTTTAAATCTGGTTTCCCCTGTGAATTCACTGAACTGTACATACAGTACAGAATAGAAATGCAGTCGATTTATTCATCCTTCAATTTCCCATGAACTGTGAAAAAATCTTCACAATAGAGCTGCAAATCTGCTAGTGAACCAGACTAAGCCTAACATGCATGAGATAAGGATTCTATTTCCATAGGAACAGAAAATGCAGCTGTTTGTGATACATTATAGTAGTCTAGTACATCGGCAAAAGATGGCATTCTGTTACATGGGCTTTAAATTCATAAGAACAGCGATCCTTGAGAAATATATGCAAAGAAGCCTCTAGAAAGGCACTGAGGAATTCTGGGAAATTGGCAGGTAGTCCTTTGTGCCAGGAAGACGTGATATGCTCTACAATTCTACTCTTACGAGGGGATTATTTTCATAAACTTTAAATATAGCACATGGGTTTTTTTGTTAGATTTAAAAATGCTGTGTAGACGCATAAATAAACTGCAGATAATAGGCTACAGGTACAGTTGGTTTGAAAAAAGTTGGTTTACAGTGTTATTTTTTGTGAATAAGGCAATGCATGGCCTCTCACATGTGCCTAATCTGTACCAGACATATTTATACCTATGTAACAGATGCAACACAGGAAAATATAGAGATAATTTATTCCTGTGGACGTCTACAGACTTGGAATGGTCTGCTGGAATTCCAGTGGGCCCCGGCACAGTAGGGCCCTGGTTTTCACAACTGCAGCAGCACTTTGGACTGTTAGGAGCGCTGTAGCAGTCATACAGGCTGTGTTCCTATTCAGTGCTTCAGTGCTAGCTACTTCTTATACATTGCACAGTCTCAATTTCACTGTGTGCACTGTCCAGGAAGCAGAGATGAAGAAAGAACCAAACTGTAGATTGATAGCAGTGCTCCTTAATAGGAATTGAAGTGCTACTGCTATTAATTTAAATGTCAAAATCTGCTATTTAGAGAGGACCCTGAGAATAACCTATTCCACGGCTGGCCCATAATAGAGACTCCTTTCCTGTGTTATTAGAACAGGTGGAACCTGGCGTAGTTGGTTCTGTTCAGAAGAGTTCCTTGGTTGGCATGGCCTGGAATTCTACTAAAGCACTGTGCAAACACGTGTTTGTATGCATGCATATGAATGTTAGTGCATCCAAGTGTGTACATGCATATGCATGTATTAGTATATGTGCATATGTAAGTGTATTTACGGTATATGTGTGTAAAGGGCTGGACTGGCAAAACAGGGCCTTGTCCCTAGGCTGTAGGACAGCAGCAGTGTTCCTATTAGGGATCATAGTGTTCCTTCTATAAAGGTAAAAGTAACATTTAGAAATTCTAGGGTAAGTATGGGGGGGCGGCACTGTATAGCATCTGGGAGGGCATTGTATTCAGCTAGGGATGGAATATTGAAGCACTGGGGGTGAAATATAGGGGGCATAGTGCTCCCCATAGCATCTGTGGAACTACTCAACATCTATGGAAAGTATTGGGAAGCACTGCATGTCATCTTGAGGACCACTATACAACATATAAGGTAGGTACAAGGGGGCACTGCACAGCATCTGAGGCTATGTCTGTACAGGGGGTGACTGCACAAGTGACCATGCTGGTATAAGATTCCCAAGCAATTCAAATTTTCTAAAAAAAAATCTGCCATGGGACTGCATGATTTATAGTAGCAAACACATGATTATTTTTAAATGATACCTATATTATATCTGGTTAATGTACATGTTCTTTGTTTCAGAAGAGAGAAGTTTACAGTTAAATTAAGCAAGCCGTAACAATACAAAACAACAATTTCACACTGACTTGACACAATTTGTTAAAGTTGCAATAAAATGATCTTTAGACCATGGCCAATACTGGCTGTTTTGCAGCCGAGATAATTGTAATTAGGCTTCTTGTCTTCCATGGTGCAAACAAAGTAGCCTGTGTGGATTATCCTACAGGAAACAATGGATATTATATTTCCATTCCAGCTACAAAGTAGTCTTTGTGGACCTAATCTAAACATAGAAATCCTGCATTTTTTATAGGAATAATGCTGATTTTGTTTTTTGAAGGGGAGAATAAGGATTCCTTATATAATTATTTTGTCCCTTTAACTTAACATTGCCAGTGCTGTTTAACTGCCTTATTCATTACTGTAAGATGACATATTTATGTTCCATGGAGAGTAGACAGCAGCATGGGTCACATTGAGGCTTGCAAATCAAATGATATGGTCTGTTGGAAATTTACAGCTGTACATACTTCTAATTTTAAGGTGTCTTTTAGAAATGCATTTCCTTAGCTCTTACAGTGATTGTTGGGATTTTTCATATATTTCTTTAAAACTCCCAACATACCTTGCAGCCTTTAGTTTTAGTTCAGCAACAGCTGGAGACCAGCAGGTTGAAAACCCAAGCAGCACAGTAAACATGAGGCAGATGTTAAACGCACTCGTCTGAGTACCGTGTGCAGTACGTTGACTGTATTATATTTCTGCTTTAAATTCTTTTACTAATTGTTATATTTTGGATTTTTGCATATTTAAATAAATAAATAAATAAAAATGGGCCATTCTCTACTGACGATAATGCAGGCAGATAAAGCCTGAGAGTTAATGAGTTGAATATTAGAAAAGTCATACAGTAAGGTTTATTTATGCAGGATTCTTTGTTTCTATAGCAACGTCCACAGAGTTGTAGACAAGACAGAAACAAACATAAATGACTAAGCCTGACCAAGAGCAGAGTTCTAAGAATGTGTCAAATGTTTCCATTCCAGATATAACACTGCTACCCATCCTATGCTTGTTTTATGTTAAATGACTTACATTAACCATTGTCAGGGAGATTTCTGTGCACGTTTTCTAGCTATTTTGATTTCATGACGTTTTGTTACGTTTTATTGTGAACGACGGGAGCTCAGATTTATGACCGGCCAACGTGAGCGGTAAATGTTAAAACAAAATGTCATAGGTCAGGGATTGTAGAGCTTATTCAAGTCTGACCAGTCTCGAAAAGGTTAAAATTTTGCCTCCATTTGCCCCAGTCTTTACGCATTCATCAAACTCTGCAATGTGGCGACTTTTCGATCAATTTGTGCTGTTTTATACCTTTTATATAATAATGTGGGGGTATATTCTCAGACATGGGTGCAAAACTGCATTGCAAATAGTGTTGTAATCCATAACAGCCAATCAATTCATTTGATCAGTTTTCTGCAGTCTAATTGGTTCCTATGGTTTATAGCACTAGTGCAGGTTTGTCATTCTTATTTGTAAATAGATCCTTTAAGTGACTAGGATTGACGTGGAACGCCAAGGAGTCTCTTAACGTTTGTATACATTTTAGTAAGGGGTACATTAATATTATGTCATTTTGGAAGTTACAGTTCATTCACAAACTAAATCTATTTTCCAAGTGTGACCATTGCTGTTAAAAGACTTACTTAACTTACCATTAATATCAATTCATGCTGCTGCTGCCAAACATCATTGCGCGTTTCAAGAAAAGATGAGCAAAATAACAAAAAAGGCCAAAATTGTGTACTCACATTTACAAAACAATATTACTGCTATGAGCAGTGTGGTGCCTGAATATCTGGTATCTTGCCACATCTCATGCAGAGGGCAGGGCATGTGGCAAGGGGAAAGATTTATTAGACCCTTTTCCTATTGCTTAGTTTAGGGGTCAGCTAAGTGTGGCTCTGAGCCTTGTTGTGGCTCAGAGAGCATCTTTCTAGTGCCTCTCCAACACCTCTTCTGATTGGACATCAACAGGTCATGTGATTGGGAGCAAGTGCTCCTCCCCCTTTGTGGCTCAGAGAAAAATTTCACCGGTGGATGAGGGAGCGAAATGGCTCCCTCCTCTACAAAGTTTTCTGACTCCTGGCTTTGTCAAATACATGGGAAATTTAAAATAATTCTAGGGATTCATAGGACTCCATATCTTGATCTTGTCCAGAGGATTGGTGGGGTATGTGTCATAGCTTGAGGTGTGCAAGGCCCACTTCCCCTCCCTCAATCCCCTTTCCCAATGGAGTAAGGGGGGAAAAATCTGACACCAGTATCCCCTGACTCTCTCCCTTACCTCCCAAACCAATTGTGGCAATGGGTTGGGGTGAGGGCCTAAAGTTTAAAAAAAAATGGGGTCATGTATTTAACCCCAAACTGTCTGTTAGGATTGAGCCTAAAATCAAAACTAAATTTGCCCCCCTGTCCAAGGATCTGGGAAACCCCTCTATCTCTTTCATGCCATTGGGGTAATGGGATTGAGTTGAGACTCCTACCTTTTAGGTTTTGGGAAGAAGGTAATTTTAAAATATCCATCAAGAAAGCTAAAATAAAAATAACTATGTACGTGTAGTGAGCAATGTGCAAAGTGCATATCATGTAACAATTATCTCAGTAATGAAGAAAAGAAAAAGCTTTTTTCAAGCCAACATAATCATTGTAAGAAGTCTGTTTTATTTTTTTGTACATGCCCTAAGTACATAATATCAATAAAGTGGCCAGGCAGTGTGAGAATTCAGTTTTAAATACAAATTGGAAATGATCTGGTGACATATTTATATTTTATAGTACATTTGCATATTAACTTGAGTAGTTTATTTCATTTACATTTGAAATGGTACTGTAGAAAAGCACAGCTGGTTTTCTCTTTCCAACATCCAGAGAGATAATAAAAATACGCACGCATTGTTAATGTGATACTACATCATAGGAAGTTCAAACAGGCCACAGAAAATATGGTTAACTATATGGATATATGGGGAGGGGGTAATTGGCTAAAGTCTGTCGCAATAGACTGCTACTGCTGCAGTCACAGATTTCTAACAAGAATATTGTTGCAGTTGTAACTTTACTATGGAAGTATTGTCGCAGTCGCAACTTTAAAAATTGTCGTGAATTTACAATGGGAAAATGGTTGCGTTTGCGCTATGGGAATCCGCCAGTTGAATTCTCATTTTAGTCAATAATGTAGGTGTTTAAATAGTGCTACTACATTATGTAGCGCTTTACAGAGATTCATCATTCACTTCAGACCCTGCCCTGTGGAGCTTACAATCTAGTTTCCTTATTCAGTCACACACACAGACAGACACAGACGTATGTTTTTGGATTGTGGGAGGAAACCCATGCAGGTGCAGGGAGAGGATAAAAGCTCCATGCAGATGATGTCCAGGGTGGAACTGAAGCCAGAACCCAGTGCTGAAAATCAGCAGTGCTAATCACTGAGCCATTGCACTGCCCATGCTGTTTAAAATCTCATCCACTGAGGAAACAATCTTTATTTTGGGTTAACTTGTTTTAATACTAGACATACAGTATATATGAAAAGTCTTCTTTTACATATTACATACTAGGCTTAAGCCAAAAAACAAGAATTTGAACAGCAACAGCC